>JABFFG010000154.1:0-207692 GCA_013623685.1 Fusarium transvaalense
TATTGGTACGTTTTATTCACAAATTGTGAGCTGAGAAGGTTGGGTTTTCCAGAAGAGGGGAACACTAATCGTCGAGCAGAGCCTCATTAAGGCAGCGGGCGAACCAAAAGGCGAACCGGCCCAATAACCTTGAAAGTTACTTACTACCTGTATACTTGATACCTGATAATAATCATTTCCGACGGATTCAAGGACGTCACAATTGAAGCGGGTAAGTAAATTAACTTCCTTATTGAGTATTTTTGCCTTTGGCTTTTTTTTTTTTTTTGCGAACCACATACCAGACGAGAGCAGAGCAGATGAGACGAGACCGTGTCAGGCCTAACCAAGTCATGCATAGGTAGGTTGAGAGATATGGCAGTTGCGAGCTACTGTACAGTACCTACCTAGGTACCTTGCCTATGGATGGCTCCTGCCCCTCTCTTCTCTCACGTCAATGAAAACTACCTACTATGTACCTTTGTGGATGCCCACCAAGAAGGAGTAACTTGACACTTCCTGCCATTCTTTCTTTGGCCCGCCACCTTATTTTTTTTTTCTTTCACTTTCCCTCTGCTTTGCTCTATTCTATTCTGTTCAGCTCTATCCTGCTTTGCTTATGTTCACCCTCGCGCTCTGGAAGATTGACAATGGATGACTGAGGTTTTTTTCCTCCTGCTACAGACTTAATTCTCTCGTGTGATTTTCCCATCATACACACACCCCCACAGCTTCGCTGACCGGACTCGGTGTGCTCTCTATGCTGTGTCATAGTCAAGAATGGCGGATATCACCAACAAATGGGTTCGGCATCTCAGAACTCAAGATCGTCAGGATAAGGATAAAGACAAGGACAGAGGAGAGACTCAACCCTTTATCTGCGATATCTGTGGCGACGAGTCACAGACTATAGAAGCATGGCGCGAACACGCTCAAATCGACCCTGAGCACCGTAGTAAGTGGCCAACTGCGCAAGCAGCCGATGAATACGTTAAGGGGTGAGCAAATCTCCCATCCAACTGGTACGCCATATTCTCATACTTATTCTTTACCCTTTGCAGTAGTACCAATAGACCCAGCAGCCAAGACTCCAACACTAGGAAACGTCGGGCAGATACAAATATTGGAACCACGGAGGAGCAGGCCCCTGATGGGACTACTGCCGATCAAGACCAAGATGCAGATGGTCATCGGGACAAGCGCTGGTCACCACCACCTCCTGCACGTCCGGTGGCCGGCGGTAGTCCGCAAGTCGCTGCTAACCGCAGCCGCGCCCGCAATGACTCCCGGAGCGAATTCGAGCGCCGGCCCCACAAGAATACTTCAGGCCGTCAGCTATGGAACGAAGACAGTTTACCGTCAAAGACACATAGTCAAGGCCGCTCTGTTCCTATTAGTTCACCCAGGCAAGGGCCACCTCCCAAGGCCAATAGGCCTACCCAATCTGCCGCACAGCAACCCCCTCCACCTTCAACCAATGATGACGAAACGTCCAAGATGATGCGTCAGCCGGAGACCAGGCCAATCTCCCAAGATCAGCTCGTCGCAGAGGTCAAGGGCATTTATGCTGGGCTAGTTATGGTTGAGACTAAATGCATTGAAGTTGATAATGCGCAGTCATCAAATACCGATGCCAACTCAAAGCTTAATAACGAACAATGGCAAGCGTTAATTGCACTGCATAGAACACTCCTTCACGAACATCATGACTTCTTTCTCGCCAGTCAACATCCCTCCGCCAGCCCGGCCTTGCGCAGATTAGCTTCCAAATATGCTATGCCAGCCCGTATGTGGAGACATGGGATTCATTCGTTCCTTGAACTTCTACGGCATCGACTACCAGCTTCTCTCGAACACATGCTCACTTTCTTATACCTGGCCTATAGTATGATGGCCTTGCTATATGAAACTGTGCCTGCATTCGAAGATACGTGGATCGAGTGCCTCGGCGACCTCGGTCGATATCGCATGGCTATTGAGGATGACGACATTCGCGATCGTGAAGTTTGGACAGGTGTGAGCCGCCATTGGTACAGCAAAGCGTCAGAGAAGTCTCCCACGACAGGGAGACTTTATCACCATCTTGCGATTTTGGCGAGGCCTAACGCGCTCCAACAGCTGTACTATTACACCAAGTCCCTTTGCGTCCCCATTCCGTTCTCCAGCGCTCGAGAAAGTATTATGACTTTGTTTGATCCTGTACTGAGTAACAGTCCCACCCGTCTGGCTCCAATTGATGCCTCCTTCGTTCGCGCTCATGGAATACTCTTCTCTGGGAAGTCCTGGGACCAGCTTCAAGACTCTATGAATGGTTTCAATAAACAGCTGGATAGTCATATTGCCCGGTCTACTAAGAGATGGCTGGAAGCAGGGTCAGTCGGAGTTGCGAAACATGCTTGGGCTATACTAACTTACGCAGATACTATATTGCAATCTCTCTTGCTTGCTCTCTCCTTGGCTACGGTGCTGAATCTAATATCC
This sequence comes from Fusarium transvaalense, assembly GCA_013623685.1. NCBI lineage: Eukaryota > Fungi > Ascomycota > Sordariomycetes > Hypocreales > Nectriaceae > Fusarium > Fusarium transvaalense. The sequence continues at coordinate 2,461 of JABFFG010000154.1, forward strand.
TTATGCGGGCTATTTCCAAGAAGCCCGAGGAGACAGATGTTGCTATGGATGGAAGTGCAATTTCCGAGGCCATGCCGGACGAGAAATTCAGGCTTGCTTTAAAGTTTGGAGTGAACACGATTAAGACGGTAGTTAATCGTTGGGGAGATACAAACACATTGCCTTTCCTGCATACGATTTTGGTCTTCATGAACTACATGACCCGATACCCTGCGGCTATTAACCACTTGGAGGATGAATTTCCTTGGAAGCTCACTGCTCTAATGCTCAACTCTTTGCTAGGATCTTGCGAGCCTGGATACAAGGTGCAAAGCCATGTAACGCTACTGGATAAGAATCAGTCACCGCGCCCTTTGCCAGAGGACTTTGCAATGCGAGGCCTGCTCTACTCGGAGGACTATCTTCCCAACGAATGGTTCCGCAACGAAAAGATCGATGAGGACGAGAAGTATTTTGAACTGGCATCCATGGCAGAAGAACGCAGGGACCGGATCCTTTCCCTGGGATGCAGCATTGCTACTTCAGGCAGCTGGCTGATTTGGGACGAGCAAACTAGCCAATTCTCGCCAGCAGCCAAGTACGACATAGATTTGCAAGACGACTCAGAACAAGCCCCCTTCCTCATTGATCTGGCAGAATCTTGATCGTTTGGGCTTATTTCAGCCGCATACATGGAGGTCTTATAATGCCCCTGCCTCGTGTCCTGCGACATACAACATCAAACCTGAACCATTTTCCGGGACAGTCGGCCTACATCTTGGTAAACGGAGCCAATCTTGATGTCTTTCTTCGACGTGTGTCTTCAACGTGTGGGTACTAGCATTCAACACTCCCACCACGATAACGATTCATTTTAACATATATCAGACTAAGTACACGTACGGGTTTAGTTTGGGATCTTGAAGAAGGACTTGCAGATTCACCCTGCCATGGAAGACTGCTGGTAGAACATCTTGAGGTGTTTCTGGCAGCGCTCGTTCTGGCGTGCGCAAAACGACCGAAAGAAAACTCACTCGTATCCGTTGGCGCACCTTTCATACGTTAGGCTCCGGCTTGATGTGGTCGGATTGGCCGGATATGGTTTGGGCTGTCACTCATTATTGTATTTTTTCTGTCTCTATTGTTCTGTCTTGTTGTTTTTTTCTTCTTCTTGTGAATATTTCCCTGTCCTCAGATTGTCTGTTTCATCGGATGAACGCGTAGATATTCTCTTCTTGTCATTATTTCTTCCTTTATCACTTGCGTGTGTGCGTGCTGGAGGTGTTGGGGGTGTTGGGGAAGGGCGGCCATTTGTCAAGTTTTAAGATACCGGAGATAATAACGGGAACTTTAGTAGAAGAAGTGTAACAAGTTATCTGATTGTGTGAGGCGAGACGTAGATGCGAATTGGATTGATGATACCAACTAATACACAGAGATGATGATAATTACTGAGAATGGCATTGAGCTGTTCAACAGCGGGAAGTGGGTCTCTCCCGCCCCCGCATCCGGACACTTGCATTAGGCGTACCGAATTGCCGGGTCAAAATACAAAGACTTGGCCGCTTTTTCAGGCCTCATTGTGCCGTAAAGGGTATGTATCCAGAAAACACCAGGATTTGCGTACAAGCAGTAACAACATGTTTGATTTTTACAAGGTAGGGAAAATGGTTGTAAACACCAAAACACGTGTTGCGTACTCTAATGAGGCTGGGGAGAAGCAGGCATGATATGGTTTTTAGTGTTGTCAAGTCGTCATTGGTCTACGTATACTTGACATCTCACGACAAATCGGAGAATGACCCAAGGTCTGACACATTCATGCGTTAATAGACTTTGACGGGTCGTACGGCATTTCTCCAAGTTTCATTTTGAAATGATGTACAGTACCTATTGGGACGTACGTGTAAGCAAAGTTTATTGGGTCAGTTTGGGCATTGTTGGGTATCGTGGCATGATACAGTACATGAGCAAGGCTAGTCACCCATTAGGTCCGACTTTGTGCCCTATGGCATAACTACTGTTTGTAAGTTGTTTTGTGAGAGGGGTAGTTGATGTTAATCACGGCTGTGGTTGAATGGCTCTAGGAACATTGGACATGAATACCCGATGTGTTCAGGCAGCCATTCTGATCGGCAACTGAAACCTTGACAGTTCATGGTCATGACACAAAACTGTTTAGGCGAGATTTCAGACTCTCGGTTCCAAATAGAAGCTGCGAATCGCACAGCATTACTTTGAGGCCTCCAGCATCTACATGGTTGTAGCGGCTTTGGACCTGTATTGTGTGAAACCTTGTTCAGTCGGTGACAGGAGCATATTGTAGATTCAACTTCCTCCGCCACGGGAACTCGAGGCTTGAGACTTGACCTGCATCAAGATTCGATTCGGGAAGCCACGACATGAAAGCATGGTGGTTTGGTTGAACAAACATTCGGTGTGAAACAATGTGACCAAACGTAACGAGCTGAACAAGGAAGGAGACCAGTTCTATCCTGTTCAACACGTACATACATTGTTGAACCGAGGTACAATGGCAAGAGTAGCACGTGGGTTACCTTTTGACTCCTAGAAATGAAATCGAGGATTACGATAATGCACAAGACACTCGGGTGTAATAGCAACCTTGTTTTTTATTACTCGCCTATTGGGCTGTAACTACCCAAAATGGGAAGTTACAGCTTGGAGTTGAGCCTGTTGTACAGATACAAGATTCTGCAATAGAGGGGTGTAGTAAACTTGGCGAGTGCCACGGGGAAGACAGTCTTTGGTGCTTGAGAAACATGGTTGACTTGTAGACTACTGTAGTCTAGTACTATGTATATGAGGTGAGAGTACTAGTTTAACATTGTATATGCAGTATCGTCAATTGTAGGAAATATTCTAGAATTCTTCTAGAAGTGCTCTAGAAGTGTTCTAGAACAATTCCATTCAATGACATGCTTGGAGTTGTGTCATGTCAATCTGCAGCCGACTTGGGTGAGTGTCTGATTCAGAACCTGTTGACATGGAGGTTGAAAATCATGCCAATGATTACGGAACATGTCCGTCAAAAAAAAAAGGTCCGAAAGACTAATACCGCTTTACCCGACAAGGACCTACCTATTTCTAACACCGAGAGTTCCGAAATATTTAATTACAAAATTACATTGACTAATAATATCCAGCCTTGGATGAGAGAATTGACCCCCCCAAAAGCAACAGGGACGAGCCTGGTTTAGTGTCGTGACATTAGATCCTGGTCTTGAGGGAGTTAAAGAAAAAAAAGGCAACCGCTAGAGAAGAGACCGGTTCAAGAGAGACAAGGCAGACGAACTGCATGGGCATGCAGAAGCGAGAGAACAGGTGATTAGTTAGTTTAGGGTCCTGAACCTTGTAGTAAAAAAAAAGGCTGGGGATCTCTAGAATCCAGTAAATGACTCGTTATTTTTCAACTTACAATTGAGTTCTTTTTTGAGGCAATGATGAGCAGTTTTGTGCAGTGCGTAGTGTCAAAGAGTAGGTTTATCCTCGTAAAACCATACCCCTGTCTGTCAAGGCGACGACATGTTCAGCTAAGCGCGCTTAGTTCTTAATATGGCGGTAAAGATATATAGATTGATAGATTGATACGTTAGATGCTCGGAAAATGACGGTGAAAGATGAGGAGGAGGAAACATGTGAATGCATCTTCACGATAGGGCGCCATTGAGGCCTTCGTCATATCATGGTTTTCTGAAATGAGCGTGCATAGGCGAGAGAATGAATGTCTGAGGCCATCCAAAACGTGACCATGTGGTTGCAAATCTAGGGTAAGTAGAGCCTGTGGAAAGCATCTAATCAGTAAGTACTACCCAAGTTAATCAATCAGTCAAGTACGAGGCCTTCGATATGTCTCAGCCTTTTTCTGTAAAAGGCTATAAGGCAACCGCATATTTGACATACAGCTCAACAACATGTACATATGCTCCGTGCTTATGTTGCATATGTTCTGTGGAGGGGGGAGGCTCGATGCTAGAACGTTCCCGCTCGGGGACATCCCGCGGTAGAGTTGAGGGGCTTGCATATGTGTTGTCATGGAATCGCATTCAGTTGTTGTTTTTGGGGCTTTCATACCATGAGTCGATCACACTGGGGCTTGAGATAGGACATTCTCCAAGAATGAAACAATTGCTCAACAGCTTCGGTATGCGACCTCGGTCAGAGAGAGCGTCATGTCGAGCGAGGAGGCTGGGTGTCTCAGTCAGCCTCTCTCTGTTGAAACCTCGTGATGACAGGAGATATTGACGGATGATGATGATCATTAGTTTCGCACCACCACTCTCAGTCAATTTCCATTGTGCAGATAGGTGTATTGTAGGAGGGTTAACGTTAGGTGTGTGTGGGTTGTCAATCCGCCTTTTTATGGTTCGCTGTTTTTGCGGCTCTGCTGAGGGGGGCTGTCGCTGATCTTTTGTGTTTTGTGACCTGTTTCGTTTCAATTCATTGCTGATACAACTCTGACACGAATCTGACTTGGAGGGGGAACATGTTGCATTACATCAATCAAGCCTTACAATAACAGACCGACCACTTCATGTACCTGGTGATGCATCGGGCCGGCGCGTAGCTTAACCGTTCCTCTATATATAAAGAAAGTCACATCGGTTCCATCTACAACGTGCGACAAGCCGCTCTGCTAGTCTAGATAGTACTTGAGTAACACTCGCAACTCCAATTGTTATCCCTCGTAGACGAGTTTTCGCAAATCGGGCTCCGAACAAACTCAATGGGTTGAACAAGTTGAGAGAAAAGCCACCTCGTGCGGCTGAATTGGGGAAAATGCGGGCGCCTTATTATCCGGGGCCTGGCTGTGCCTCGCCGCGAGTATTGATGATCATGCAAGTTGATCACTTTTCAGTAAGGTTCAGTGGGGGGTGGTATTTTATGCGTGAGAAAGTGGGAGGGAGGGGATCAGGATTACAGTACAATGCAGAGCCGCATTAGGACATGAGACATTCATGGCCAATAGTAGACAAGGCAACGGACGCCTTCTTCCATCTGGTAGTAGTCCTTCAAACGTCATGTCTTCTATATCAAGCTTCATACAGGACCTGCAGCGAATCATCTTTGGTCCTGTAGGAACGCCTTCTAAAAAGGCTGCCATCCACGGTATAACTTGCCCTGGTTGTAGAAGGAGAACATCACATCACATCACATCATTGATAACCGGCAGTTTAATGCTGTTTAATCTTTCTATTGTAATTCCTTGTAATTTCGGATCGCAGTTTGGCCGTTCTGATGTAATCTGCAGACACTCTCTCAGATGATAACTTGAAATGAGGCGATTTGTGGTGTCTACTACAGGAAGGTGTCTGGTTGAAGGTGAAGGTACCATCGCATCATGGATAAACGTATTTACAAGGCTGAGAACTGAGACATATTGGTATAGTATAGTTAGTTGTCTGGCGATCAAGGTCATGTGTTGATCTAAATGTCCGGGTAAAAACTCCCAAGATGTGCAGTAGCTGGTAATGTGTTGTGCTGTCACCACGTTTGATGTTAATGTTCATGGCTAGTGTAAAATACCGTAGAATATACTCCTCTGAATTGCTCCAATATTGAATCAAATGGCATAAAACACAAGAGGTGGTTAATATGGATAGTAATCTTCTTTACCTTGAGTTATCTTGACAGGCATCTTGGCAGCCATCTTGACGGCCTTCTCAATGGCCTTCTTAATAACTTCTTTATAAACTAGCTATCGTGATATACCCAAAAGATTGCAGATATTCTTTAGTTAAAGCTCCTGTCTAAATTTTAATGTAAAGTAAAGGATTTAACTAAGCCCTAACCTCATAGAAGAAAGGTATTTATCATCAAGCATTTTGCTCAAGATTCCTGCTAGGTTCAGCATTCAAAGACATGTTAAACAACCTGACAACCTTGTGAGGGATATTTAATGTTTTCAGAATCTCTAACGACTCGCGTTGAATGCAGAGTATATATAAACTATCAAACTTACTGTTCCATCTCAGGTTATACTCATTGAGTCACCTAATATACAAGCGAAGCATGGAACCAGTTCATCTTGGAGCATAATTCATACTCAATCGATCGAGTTTATACCTCCCATGGCAGTCTTGACCTATGTTACTAGAGCTTTCAACAAGTCTGTTGTGCAGATGCACTTGAAAGCTACTAATGTAACTCACCCCCTATCAAGCACTTGTCAACCCAAACTCCCTCAAAAGCCCGCCATTAACTGCAGCAGATATATAAAAACTCTTTATATCTATAATGCGTCTCTGCGCTTTGATTTATGATTGGCTTTCATCACGACAAGGCTGCGGTGCTGTGTTGTGTTGGTGTCTCCTTTTGGCAATGAGCGACAAGGCTCTGGGGAACCCAGCACCAGCTCTCAACCAACAAGCCGTATAATCTACAAAAACAGCTCAGTTTAGTACATACGACCAAAGCTCGAAGAAAATACGGGATCCCGTCCGNNCGAAGCGCTGGATTAGTAGTTGGGTCGGTGACGACCAGCGAATCCCCGGTGTTGTATGTTTTTTTTTTGCCTCTTTTTTCTTTTTGTTTTATCTCTTTTATTCAGTAAATAGATCTTTTAACTATCAATCATCACCTCTCAAAGGGTTTTCTAATGCTCTGATACCTTGGTAGGTCAGTGTCTTGTCCATCAACTCTATATTCATCACCATGTCTGTACACTACTGCAGTGTTCTTTTAAGTTCAAGGTCAGTTATCATTGACCAATAGTTATTGAACACATCTTCTTATCACGACTATACTCGGACAGAATCCCTAGGAGACTCAATTCCTCTATTTCCGACTTGTTTGCTATTCAGAGCCTATCAAGCAGAGTCGTGGTCGGCTATAGCACTTGTCTCCGAGGTGTGGAAAGCAGAGTTTGACCAACCATTTAATTTCCAGCGCCTACAAGTAATTACCATGACTTACCACCATCGATCGAGATTGGTAGAAACAAGCGCGCTGCTATCAAGTATCATCATCTGTCGATGTGTTGCCTTCGGAGCACCCCCTTTTCAGGTCCGCCTTACTACCGAGCTCAGATTCTCCCTCAAACCCAAAGTATAGCTTGCTCAGAGTCCATCTCAACTCATATACGGAATCAACCATTCTTTAGCTTGGTAAATCAGGCAAGAATATCACATATCTCAGAAGTTTGACGAATGCATCGACATGACCGCGTAAAGAACAAACAGTTGACGTTTTATTGTCTGTTGCATGGCCCAACGTCAACCTAACCGCCTGCTTCCTCTTTTACTACTCTGGGACAATTCAAAATGCTATATTGAATGCCCACAGGTATGAGGAAAACAGCCATAGGTATTAAGCTACTCCTCTTTCGATGCATTTGGCAATGGCTTCGTGGTTGGCGAAAGGAGTAGGAACTCTGAAGCCGCCATTACATGATATCTCTGCTGCGTCTCCACTAGCAACCGTGCAAACTTTCTGGGTATCCCTTTATGACTATCTGGGGTGGTGTAGAAAGCGTTCAATATCATCATCATGTTGAAAGCTTTTTACCTGGCTAAAATACTGCCAATTGTATTTGGTGCATCATAGGCGATGGCCGAGAGGGCGTGTCAATCTGACGTTGTGATATGGCCGAGTCTCGAGACCTTGATGGACGAAAGCCTTTCTATGCAGTAGCCCAGGTTATTTAAACCGAGCCTCTCTCCGCAGACCGTCTATTCTACTCGGAGAACCATGGCTTCTTGGACAGTCGGAAATACTGCCTGTCTTTCTCTGTCGTACTTGGTCGCTATAACCATCACCGCTGTGCTACTGCAGCTTATATTGATAAGTCATCTTTCTTCTCTCATCCTTAGCATGTCCACTCTTATCGACAGCACCAGGCCGCCTGCTCTTCATTATAATTTACTGATACGTTGTTTCAAAGATGGCTTTCAGCTGTCTGCCTCTTGAGCCCGCGTTGGCCAGAACTCTGAGGTAGGCTGAGGGGGTGTACCGTAATGTCATGCATGTATTGACACCCTCAGGAATCGGATACAAAATCTCATCAAGCGGTCTTTGATGTTTCAGCAATCGCGATTCGCTGAGCTAGACAAGCTGCAGCTTTACAACAATCTTGTCGAAGTATCGGTCAAAGAGAGCGATGTGCTCCTTCATTGCCATCTCCTGGAGCACTTCGTCGCCATCAGATCAAAGATTGATACATGGGCAATGGAAAATACGGTTGATGAGGGCGCAGCCTGGACTTGCTACATCAATGCGGGCATCCGTCGATTGATGCAATGGTTTGAGGCGTCACTTTCAGGCCTTGTCGATCTTGACACGCATATCCCTCCACTGGACGTTCTTCTCGTCTGGCATACGTTTCTTCAAGACCCCGTTGAGTGGAAATCATTTGTTGACTCGACTGACCTGAGATTCTCCCAGTGGAATTTTGATGCTTTGGTAAGTGCCATCGGCTGTGCTGTTGTCAACTCGACGTCTGACTCTACTGTAGTCAAGAGCCCTACAGCATGACGAGTCTGGGGAGTTTTGTCCCTCATGGGACTGCATGAGTAAGATCAACCAGGTGTATAATCACGAAGATGTTCGCGACTTTATGGATAAGTCAATTGACTATGTCTTCAACCAAGAAGTTACTGATGACACTACCCAAGCAGTGACTCGTCTCTTCGACAGCAAACGATTGTCACATAGAATCACAACGCCAAGCGGCGAATGGAACTTCACTTACAACTTTCACCTGGCTGTGCAACGCCAGCTCGACTTGGCGGAACGAGTCCTCGAATTTTCTTGGCATCGAATGTACACGTCTCTACCAGACAACGAACACGGCTTCAGGCCTGCTATCAAACGCTATAGGAGACTCATGACTCTCGCGCAATTCCGGGAGCCAATCGAGCAATTGGAGCTTGGGATGTCACGGTGTTCGGGCGCCACTTATCTTGACATTGATCTTGTATGGAGAACCCACATACTTGCGCCTAGAGAATACCGTTGGTTTTGTGTCAAGACATTCGGAGGCCTGGTGCTCAACATTCCAAGCCCCTCTGGCATTCACGAGCCAGAAACCACCTTCCTCGATGACACATCTCAGATTTACGAGCACGTCTTCGGAGAAAGGTATGCTGTGTGTCTTTGCTGGCCATGTGTCGATGGCCGCCGAGCTGATGACCCAGGCTCATGGAGCTTAAAATGGTTTACCGGACCAGTATCCAGCACACAGATATCGGAGGAGATGGACCGTCGTCGATACGTAAATGTAGATGTTCCTCTCGTATTCGGGGGCAAACAATGCCGCAAATGTGGCTCTCATCCACGGAGACACTGCCGGAAGAAGGACATTGTTGAACACTTGGAACAGGAACCACTGCTCCTCGGACGCTCCATCACTGGTCGCGTTTCAACGCCAGATGCAACAGTTCCCGCTTCCCCAAGCCCTCGCGGACGAACTGAGCCTGTCATTGTTCCATTCGGAGATCTGGAAGTTTCTCCGGTCCGTCCTGAGACTGTTTGCCAAACCCCTTCACGGCCTTCTTCCCAACCAGCATCCTTCGAAACTTCAGAACCAACCCTTTGGGACACGGACGGAGACACAATCGTGGAGTTCCATGACAGTAATCGGAGCAGGCCCCCAACCCCTGGTCTCACGGATGGCTCTACATGCTCTGATTCCAGTAGTGACGAAGCGGCTCACAGTAACTACACTTTCCAAGGATATGCGAACTTGTGCCAGACACCTCCTCTAGAGCGCGCATTCACCCCTCGTACCAATAATAGGAATGCCGATGCGACAAGAGATGGCCCACGAGGCAGATCTCGAATTAGTAGAATGAATGGCCCAGAGCCTGGGGCATGGTTGGCTGGTCAGACTTGGTAGTTAAGCGACGAGCCAAGGCCGAGACTATTTGCTATGGACGTTTCACCACCATTGCTGGGGATTGTTGCATCTGAGAGAGATGGCTTGAAAAGATTTGTGCTAGTCTAGTTCACGAGGTGGGCGCCTGATATGAACCTCCTGTTTCCAGCCCTAGCTCGCAATAAACAAGACTGAGTCTAGTTGAAACTGCGGAGGAACGTGGAATATTGACTGATCAGAGTATTTTGTTTCTGATCGCACGCATCAAATGATTCAGAGTGAAGTCAATGATGGGTCTTGACTCAGCACCGTTGTACTGTACATAGTTTGTCAGACTAAATGCAACCTCGCATTCGCTCGAGCTGCATTAGTGTAGGTATAATATGTGACAGCTGGGGGGTTATAGTACGGTACAGCAATTCTTAAAACTTACACATCATTTGAGATCTACATCGAGAGTCTCAAGGGGAATAATCATCGCAACTAGACTATACTAGAATAGTACTGTAGACTAGCCAACGGTTTATTAGGCCATCCCCGCCCTTTTCCTTCCTCCCTCACAGGTCCATGTGATATCTGAGACATGCAGGCCGCCGAGGAGGCATCACCACGCATAAGAGCTGGACTATCGATCGGTAGGGCACAAGGCCCGGCCCATCAGCGGAAACAATCACACACATAAACGTTCTGTATGTACATATGTATATGTAGGGGGGTCAATGCTTGCTTGCCGTGTGCCACACAACAGCACAGACGACTCCCAAGGCGCGGTAAAAAGCAATACCATGCATTCGCTAGAGTAGTATTGTACATCTGTAAGTCTGTATGCGGGCTGCACCGTTTCACTTGCAGTAGCACTTTTATGCATCTTTCTTTTTTATTTTATTTTACTTTGCATTTTCCCTTTCTCGTTTACCTGTCTGTCTCTTTTGCCTTTCAACTTCATAATATGTACGTATTTCGGTACTCGTTTCTGACAATGACGAACCAGCAAAAGCAATATGGGAATCATCGTACGATGGAGGTCAGCGATCGGATATGAGTAGGAAGCGACTCACCCGACCGACAAAAAGCAAACATTTCCGGTGATTCTTTAACTCAAGCATGGGCATCCTCCAGCGGTTGCCAGTTGTGATGAAACCTTGTGGCTTGTTCTCTCTTTTGGTGCCTTTGTACATACGAATTCCATCATGCCCTTCGGAATGCGTCTGAGACGTGACTGTCATGATCGACAGCTATGAATAGCAGTCGGCGCTAAGCATGTACGGTACTGTATCAAGAAGTTACACCCGCTCCATCCATCCATCCATCCATCCATCCATCCATCCATCCATCCATCCATCCATCCATCCACCCATCCATCCACCCATCATCACCACATTCCGTTGGAGTCGTCATTTTGATCGCACTCCACATAACTTTGCCACGCCCTGCCATGAGGTGGCTGGCTTACTAGCAACAAGCGCTTATCACTTTGCTCGAGATTGCTTTGTCTCAAAACCATGTTTTTCAATGTAAATGTCTCTGGTTTACAGTACAATCACTAGACTGCAAGGGAAGCCACATGGGAAAATTCCTAGCAGCGAAGCAAGGGGGACTCGCTCAACGGTCCCCGGAAGATACCCGCTAACGGTCCGTGGCAATCACAGGTAAACACTATTCTCCCTTGCAAGTTGGAGCAACAGCAACAATCCAGCCATCAATCAGGCTGTTGTTACAACTGTCAGCAACCTGGCGGGATACAGGTCCGATATCCGTTCAGTGTCCGGGGCCTGCACCGGGGCCTGGTAATGTGTAATTTCAAACAGATATTGTTTGGATACTTGACTGAGTAACCAAATTCCCGAACACCGTGGTCGATACTACATAAGTAGTATGTAGGTTTTTGAAACGGTAGGGCCCCAAGTCACTGGTGGGTTTTATCCTAGCAGGGTTACAGAGCAGTACCCATGAGGCGCTTAAAGACAAGGGAAGCTTGAAGCTACCCCTATAACCTATGGTGACGAGACGCATATAATTCGCAGGTATGCGGTTATGTCGAAACCGCTGAGTGGCGGTTACTATAAACAAAGGGTATGACTGACTGCAGGTCGTGCCAGGCCGCCAGTCATCATCAAAGGCCTGGGAAGTGTGTCGGCTCTGGCCACGTCCACCTCAAGCCAGTAGACGTCAGCAAGGAGGTATCGGAAATGTGATAGTGCTGGATATTGGACCTTCTCCATCCCCGATCGTCCCTTGCCTCCCTTTTGAGCTGCCCCGTCTGCTAGCCCAGCGAGATCAACGTGTCTCCGCCATAATGGTAACCAAGGGATCATCTCAAGCCCCAATGAGACACACTCTTTGCGTGCGGATGATCCAGTGTGCATCTTATGAAAGGGTTGGTGTCGAGATCATACACACATCCCACACGATCTTTGCCCTGTATGATAGCCCCGGCCCGTCATCCTATTTAGCCGTCAGGCTCAAGGTAACGAAAATCGACACATGACAGTCCTAACAGCCATCAGCCGAATTTCTGTACAGTATCAGCACGTATCCCACTTCAGAAGGAGGATATAAGCTTGGCAATTCTTCAAGGCTCTCCATGATTCTTGATCACGACTGTCATCAGAAGTCACTGGGTTCTCAGCAGTGCGGGTAGTCTCGCCGCTCAAGAGACGAGAACGTTTCCAACTATTATTTGAGAGCTAAAGATATTGATCTGAAGCCATCACTTGTGGTATTTGCAGCAAGGTTCTCAGCGCAGAATATGACGTGAGGGATGATTGTTGTCTCCTAGAACGTTTCTCGGGGGCACCCCCTGGTCCCGATCCTGATCCTGATCCTGCTGCAAAGGGGATCACAGAATGTCGCCCGCCCGCTAGTGAGGCTGTGGTAAGCTCAACGGCCCGAGTTTGAGCATTTAGGGATTGCCAGTATTAGGGGCAACAACTGGGACTGGTTCGAAGAAATCATTCTTAAACAAGGGTTTTTCAGAAGAGCCTAATGCAGTGTTCTGATCCGGTCAATCTCTGAGGTTAGCAGCGTCAACCTTGACATACTTTTCATCAAGGCATATCGCAGCGCCCACCGTGTACGATGCAAGGCCCTTGTGAGATCCCGAGGGCAAAGCTGGGTTAAGGATCTGACGTCCCGACGATCCTTAGGCAATGAACTGATTTGAACAAGAACAAGGTGAAAGATGATGACGGGAAGTTCCGACCATGGAGACCCTTGTAAAGAAAGGCTTATGTTGCGCTCTATAACATGGGATGAAGTCGATCAAGTTTCTCTGACACGGACCATAGTTACCTAAAGAGGCAATCTCATCGTCGTGTGGGGAGTGATAACGGTCGCCAGGTTTAGGGGCGCCAGACTCTCGGGCCAGGGATCGAAAAGCGATGGTGAGAGAACAACTTGAATTAGGGTCGAAGGAAGGACAAGAACCCAGAACGGAAGAAGCCGTAATCAGGAAATGAATCTATCCCCAAACTGGGATTCTGCTCGCCATAATGGAGTTAGTAAAGTGGGTGAAGCCTGGCGACGATGATACTGAAGCGGAGGATGCAGACAGGAGGCGTAGTCTTGTATGTGCAGCACCTTCTGCTGACTTAACGCTGCACGCAAGCAATAGTACAAAAGGTAGAATGCCTGCCACAAGTTGTAGAGACAGATGCTGTGAGTTGAAAGGGGTCTGGCGTTTTCGGTCCGTTAGTTACTGATCAACCTCGGCAGTCGTGCTAGCGCAGCCAATTCACAAGCCAGAAGCTTGACCGAAGCCTGGAGGCAGAATGTTAAAGTTGGTGGCAGTTAGCCCTGTAGTGTGTAGTGACTTTACCGTACAGTAGTCTGATGAATAAGCCTCAACCCCAATAACGCGCCCGCGTCTCTCTGGGCAGGCTAGGCAAGGTCTAGCAAGTACCAGGCGCGGAACTTTCACCCTCGGCAAGCTTAGCAGATACATACGCAAGAGATTGAAATCAGACCATCATGACGAGTGGAGGTAGAGCGGAGGGGGCGTGTCAGGGTGTGTGCCGTTCAAATCGAGTATAAATCCATCTCGCGTGGCCGGCGCCTTGGGATGGCAAGGCAAGGGTGTCCCCTGCTGATCGCCGCCGACTCTGAAGATCACTGGAAAATCCTCGTGGGACGGTTAGTGCTTGGGTATTCTTTACCCAAATAAGAAGCCTGGCTGATCCCTTGGAGGCACTGGCCAATAACAACACGGAGATATCCGTCAGGGTTGTTGATGCAAACGAGTTCATGGGTATTCGTAGATGCGTATGCGATATGATACCTCGTTGTGTGTATAGAAATTCGTTAAATAAACGTTGAGGCTACGATTGGATTGTCCAGATGGGATGGTGCTTGCAACGATCTCGTTAGTGGCTGAAAGGCGTATTCTGTCTGACCTGGTAAAGCGGAAGAGGCGGCTGTCAAGACAAGGAAGTATCTGATATTGAGTCGACGCGCCCTGAATCTGTGAACGGGTTCAAGCAGGATCGCTGGACAAGATTGGGTCTGACGAGGCTGTTTTGATGTCCGTGTCAGCATCGTGTCTCCCAGGCTTCATCTCGTGTTGACTTGCTGTCACTTTACCAAGGAGCATCCCAACATATTCTCGGCCTGGGTAGCTGAGCAAGTGGTAATGGGGCCGAAGAAGCATGGACGATCGTTGTCGATGTTTTAAGGCCTCATTATTAACGTTGAAATGATTCAAACCTCATTTTCGCATCAAGCTGGGATGAAGGGGCCACCATTAATGTCCGTCGGCCAAGACACCTAACCTGTTGTATGTACTACAGGTACCTATAGCTATAGTGCACTACAGTATTAAGGCAGCAGGGGCTCGCTCTGTCTCCCTCAAGCCCATGTGTTTCAGGGCGTAGGCTCGCTTAATTTTCGGGCGACATGGCGTGTCCCAAAACGGTAGGCGAGATGTCGATGTCGAATGGTCAGTGCCTGCCTCCACAGTCGAGCGGCATTTCTGCACGCATCTCCTTTTGGCTGTAGTGTTGATGAAGATGGGAAAGAGCTCTCATGCATTTCCATGATTCAGTGTTGTTTGTTCGATGCGCACCTTCCACAAGTCGATGCGTTCAATTTCTGCATGCTACAGCAATGCAACAAAAAGAAGGAGCTGAGAAGCTAATTACGAGCTGACGCATCTACCTACCTGGGCGAGCGAGATCGGTAGGCACTTACCCTGTTTCTTAGGCTTACCACAACAAACCAACGTCCAACTACCTGTCGATACTACTCGAATCTACACATTCCCACCCTTTCTAAGCCATCACCATACTTCTTGAGCCGTGCAGATGGATGGATGTACCGATCGACGGATTCTCCTCAAGCCAAAACCTTGTTGTATCACCAAGAAGTTCTGGAAATGACCCTGGCGAACTCAGATAGCCGTTATTCACCAATCAGCGTCTTTATTCTTCGCCCAGATCCCACCAGCATCATCATCCCGCTATGCTTGCCGGTCGGTTGGTACCCAGCTAATTTCGGTACATACGTAATTGGGGTGTCCTGTGCGTCTTCATGTGAAACCAATGCGCCAATTTGTTATTATTACTTACCATCAAGTGATAGCTTTTTTAGACTCGCAAAACAAATGCCGAACACACTCTCAAAGCGTCTCCCATATTTCTGTTAGCCGAGAAATAGAGCAGTTGGTAGTGTGTCTACAGACTTGCCTTAAACAAGTCAATCCGGTAAGTTAATCCATGGTGACGTTTGATACAAGACAACGCTAACTATGGACGTGCTTCGTTAGTATACGACCCGAATTCTAAGTCCGGCCAGCCCGCGTTCACGAATGGCAAATCTCTAATCGTGCTGCCTTATGCGTTTCTGCGGTATGGGAGCGCTATGCATGTACCATGACCTGTGCCTGTCCAGATCGTCCGGGCATCACCTTGGCGATAGCTACAAACACATTCGCAGCCTCTGATTCGAACTTTCCCTCGCAGCAGAAGAAGTTTTGACCATCACATCCAGGTATCCTCAAGTGGAAGACGCCGTCATCTTAATATCACGCTGACATAATTAGATACACTGGCTATCTCAACTCAGAGACGATATGTTTCGAGGCGATATTTATTTCTTCGAACTCCACACGTAATACAGTGTTACTTTTGCAATCTTCATCTACGAAGAAATCGTAGCTAGCATAGAATTGCCCCACTGATCACTGGCCATCCCACAAACCACTGACCACTGACCACCGACGGCTAAGCCGACTGTGTCTTGCAACTGCCGTTGCTTTAACGGAGTGTCCTGTTGCTATGTAAGTTCGAAATATTACTACTCGAGATCCCGCAATGCAAAACCTGACCATGACGTCGATGGAGCCTAAGAAATGGTAACTCCATCGGCCAAGAAACATATGTCAGTGGCAGGTGGACAACTGTCCAGGGTATCATATCTAGGCCGCACCTGTCCAACAGCATCTGGGAACCATAAACAGCTACACATGCCGTGGGGAAATACCGAGAAACCGTTGATCGAACTAGCTGCAAGAGTACCTACAACACTATCAATCATGCATTTCATCGAGTCGTGTCATAACACAACCAAGTACGAGAAAGGTTTCCAGAGGAACTACCAGTCTGGTACAGTAGGCGAATGGCTGCACCAGAGTCCATTGTAAGCCTGTTTCATGATGCTGAGAGTAAAAGGATATGTAGCTCAGCTGTGAGTGGATTGACAAAGCTTCATCAGACAGTTATGACTCGACCCAGTCGTGGCTTACCCCAGCATGGCTATTACCACATAGCTAAAAGCAATAAAAGGAACTTGGCACGTGTTGTCGCTTAAGGTTTGACACGCGCCGTCTTGGACGGCTTGTCTTGTTTTGTCTCAGCAGCATTTGCCAAGCCTATTATTGCACACTAGAGACAGCGTTAGTCCGCCCACAACCTGAATGAATGTTCCTCGAAGCGGCAGGGTCGAGTTCCTGGTGTCATGTTGGAATTCAGACGAAACACTTGCGAAGACCTGGCTCTGTGATCAGGGATCTGGATGTTACCGTTGTGCTTACACGCGCCAACCATGATAATCATGACTCGCGAGCCGGGAATCTTGGTTGTTGCTCTGAACCAACTGCTTGGAGAAGCCAACAGGCAGGGCAGGGCAAGGGCAGGGCACTGAACGCTTGGCTTCATCCCCCTGTACCCTCCTCATGAAGAAGCTTGGTCGATCACTAGCAAGTGCACACCCACCTCCTGAACCCTACGCCAAGCAATCCCGCCAGTGTAAGCGAGGAAGGGGAGGCGCCCGCTAAAACGACGATCATCCAAATTAGCCTGCTTACCAGTGACGACACAGGCAGACAGGTGAAAACGAAAAGGTCACTAGAAACGTGGCTACCACCCAAACGCCAATCGCACCAATGCCAGTGCCGACACACGCCATTGTTGCGCCGGACAATTGTGCTTGCTTCACAAACCACGAAAGATTCATGGTCGATCATAACAAAGGAACTGTATCGCCTAAGAACAAATGATTATAACGAACAAAGCCCTCAGATGTTGAAGATCCTCGTACAGAACTCGGGAAAGGGTGACAAGTGCAATTGTTGATTGGATCAGGGGGTATTCGGCATGATTTGAAACGATCCCGAATATGAACGAAGGGATCGTAGGAATGATTGTACAGTACAGTATTTGACCACCCAACGACCAGCCAGTAACAACAGTAAGTTGCGCAAGTATGACAACTTCGGCAATCGCTCATCAGATATTGCCAGATGCTTCAACATCTCATAACCATAATTAACACACACGTGGTTGGAATATGTGCCAACTATATACATATAAAGCGCAGGCAGACGGACAATCGTTATTGACTGGACAAGCTCTGGGGTAAGCGGCTGGAAGGATTGGTAACTTCTACACGCTGGTCGACCACTACAGAGACGAAACCAGGATGGAACGAGAGTTGAGCACTAAGAACGGTTCTGATACCAAATGGGGAAATGGTGGTCCGGGAATCGATGCAGCGCGGCGCCCGGGATGGTACGCTCGACCGAGTGTTAGAAAGACGCCCTATCTCGGCCGGGCGCGTGGGAGTCCCGGCGCCGGAAAATGACTTCTACGTAAGTTGGGGCTAAGGTCGTGACGCACAAACACTACCGCCTTGTTCGGCGAACTTAATGCACGATCCATTGAGATGAGAGGGGAGATATTTTTGAGCGGAAAGGGCACGGTCGTTGAGCTCCAGGGGATAGAACACGAGGGAACATGCAATTGTCTTCGATGCCATCGACACAGGCAAATGAGACCCCACGAAAGCCATGTCGAGACAGCAGGGATGGAGGTTCATGGCGAGACCGCCTGTAAGTACTCTGTATTTTGGGTACGTGCCTGGAGATACCAATCTATCGACCGTTTGACCACGGGGCGATCCACGATCATCCTGGTGCATGGCCAAGCCTTCTAACACACACACATAGCACATCACACACCACACACCACACACACATTCATGGATCTCATTCACACCCACCTTCAGAGGGCTAGAGATGCGCAGTTAAGTTGCCTTCACTCCCCTCCCCCCTGAACAAACGCAGACATGCAAGCCGCACTTCCCCTGCTCGAGATCACCACGAGAGTCGTCACAGCATTTCCTCTATGAGTGGATACATGACTGCCGGAACAAATGCTCGACACAAACTCAAGAGGTTAGACCCATCGAGCGGCTTCAGGGAACCTCCCATTAGTATTCTCGGGCCCCTGCCCTTGTTTATCGTCTCCTTCGCGACCCTGTTCCGTTGTCAACGATTCCCTTCAATCCCAGGATTCGATGCACCGGCAGGGCCCCACTTCCAATTTGTGACAGCTGCGCTCGAAAGGTCCTTTTGGAGGGGGCGTGGGCGCATGAAAGCAAGTCGACGGTCCTCAGATCTGATAGACGGGTCTCCTCCACCCTTTGACAGGTTATTTTCCCACACCAAAGACTTACTTAAGTTCCCAAGCCCCCGACTATTTCACATTTAGCAAGAGCTTCTAAACAACTCTTCGTACCGAACACGACTTTTAAAAACACCAACAGGCTTACATTAATTCACATTCGTGCCTTTTTCATCACAAACTCTTAATACAAACGGCCTTCACCAGATCGACACTCTCTACCTGTCTTAATAAACTGGTCACCGTCGGCTCAGCTGCTTCGATTACGTCTACAAGCAAAGCCTGAATAATCCAGAGACAACTCGCAAATGCATACCACAACCACAACTGCATCATTTATGCCTAGCCACTACACGCAACAAGAAACTCGTCGCAATTTGTATTCACCACCTTCGCCCCCAATGGAGGAACAAAAGTGCTCTCTGCCCTCGATCTCAAACCTTTTGGGTCTTGCCGACGCCGGCTCACCCACTAGCGAGTCATCTCCTACTTCACGACAGCATTCTCCCCGATTTGAAGGTTAGTTACTCACAACATCAGATGATCACAAGCACGGTTGACTTATCATTGCATAGTTGCTCCTTCGCACAGCCGAGGTGGATCAGAATGGGCCAGGTCATCGCATCGAGGCCTTCCCCCAACACCGCCTATGAGCACAGACACTTCATTCGATAGTTACAGCTCTCCCCCAAGGAAACACTCTAGCCAGCCATACCCAAGTGCCGCTCCAAGAGCATACTATTACGAGACCACCCCTCCATTAGAAGCCGATGCACAACGTCAGGTACCGGTGGCAGCTATTCCTCGAGCAACACCTCCCGCCCCAGCTCCCTATACTCAACAGCCTCATCCCTCGACTTACGCCAACCCTCCACCAGTGAGCGCCTACTATACCCAGGCACAGGCGCCTCCATCCGCCGCTCAAGCTCCAGAGCTCAACCCATACTACCAGCGACCTCTTCCTCAAGCATACCCTCCCCCAGTGACCATGCCAGCACCTGCTCCATCAGGCTCAAACCCTTGGCAACATCACCACTACCTTAACCCAACCGGTGCTGCAGCTTTCCCACAAAGCCAGGATCGATATATCTGCCCGACTTGCAACAAGGCCTTCAGCCGACCCAGCAGTCTCAGGATCCACAGCCACTCCCACACCGGAGAGAAGCCCTTCAAGTGCCCACATGCCGGCTGCGGTAAGGCTTTTAGCGTGCGCAGCAACATGAAGCGTCACGAGAGGGGCTGCCATAGCTTCGAGTTCAATGGATCGGTGATTAGAGGTTGAGGGATTTATCTCCAAACGACGAGATGGTTATACGAAGAGGGACGAATTTGAAGGCAAGGTCTGGACGAGCGCTGTTTCGACTCGACCTGAATGAATCTGATCTACGATGTGTCATGGGAACACTTTGTAGACGTGTGTATAAGGATTTACTGGGTTGGCGTCGCGGATAACTGGGGAAAAGCGGAAGGAGTGGAAAATCCACTTTCCTTCATGGCGATAGTTTGGGTTACCGGAAGTACGGTGTATCATGTTTTTTTTCTTCATCATCATCATTTGTTACTATTTATCGGCGGAACTTGTCAATTTTTTTGTTGGGAGGAGCTGTGGTCATTTTAGACGGCGCAGAGGTGGAAACTGGCTCGAGAACCTAGCGAAGCATCTTGCACGGCGTTTATTTTTATTACTTTTCTGAAGAGGATGGGTCGACTTTGAAGTCGATGGAAGATAGTAGAAGGAGCTGGGCTTGCCAAAAGCAAGACAAGGTGAGGCCTTGAAGCCTCGAAGATTCAAATATCATAAGATTTGAAAGATACTATATTTGCTCCTCCCAATGTGATTAACAAGTCGAATCAGATGCAAGTAAAGTAAAGTAACCTTGTTACAATACAGTAAATTAGTTCGGGTGAATACTTTGCCGATTTTTCTGATGTCAACGTATATTGACCAATGAGGCGACGAGGAGGTGGCCGAAACGGGGAGAGTCGCACAGCATGGACAACGGTATTCTGCGGCAATAGCACCGACTGATAAATGAGATTGGGGGGGGGATAGCCAAGACAAGGAGAATTTGTGTGGAATTGGGGGAAGTTGAGGGATGATCAGGCCTGACTTGGGCAGGTTAATTCATGTGTTGGCTACCTACCTACTACAGTACTAGGATGGTCGGTCTGTCAAGTCAAGTTGGAAATATTAGGTATCGTGTTGGTTTGGGACTCAGACACCACGAGCGAAGCGGAGTGGATCATGATTTGACCACGAGTGAGGAACAAAGTGCCAACGTAAACAGTAACTAGTTAGTTATGGATGCTATGGATGCTGACCGCTGAAGCAATGACCAGGAGACCTGTATCTATATCCCTGACTATTGAGACTGGGACTAGGATTGGGACTGGAACTGGAACCAGAAGCGAAAGACTGTTTTCTTAGAAAAAGAATCATTTACAATAAACTTGGAATATTGTACTTGGGTACCTACTGTACAGCAGTTCTGCATTTGCATTTGCATTTTGATTTGCATCGGCAAGGCAAGGTAAGGGTCTTTGACGCATGAACGGGTCATGTCTCATTCATTCAAAAACGGTATCCATATTGTCGAGCGAAGTGACGTCGTTGACTCGCGCGGGTGGTTTTATTTGTTTACCCTATCATTACAATGCAACCTTGGGATTATGGATACTGTATGTATCCGTACCGATTGAAGAAGATCCCCTGGGTGAGTAAGACTGGATCCCAGCAGGACGGCACGGCACAGCACAGCACACACAGCACAAGGTCCGATTACGAAAAAATAAAAAAAGATGGCCCCAAGAGATTGGGTCCCTTTGTTGACAAAAGCGTAATGGCGGAACATGAACCTGACCAGAAGAGTAGCAGGTCACCCAAAATGGGAAAGCAGTGGTAGGGGTAAACCTGGGGTTGTGTGTTACTCATGCTCATGTCAAGACTGGGCAGACCAGTTTGGGTGGTTACTCCGCCGGGGCCTGGTGTCTTGTCTTGTCTTGTCTTGTCTTGGGGGGACAAGGACATTTCGACATCAGTGACATGGGCAAGGTATTTATTTGATGGACAAGGACAAGGGCAGAATGATCGACTGGTTGGATCTCTTTGACAGGGCCCTAGATATTACTGTAACTGCACCTACCTATGCATGGCTGGTACAGTACGTACTATGGATAGATACATCATATTTTAATGTTATTTTGAGTAACTCGCAGTAAATTGCGTGGGATGAGAAGACAAGGAGGATAGTAATCATGGACGTAAGCGAGGTGATATGATAATAGGAGACGTACAATCAATCAATCAATTAATTAATTCCTTGCTTGCTTGCTTGGTTGCTTAATTAATGACAGAGATCTGTCTTTTATCACCTGATGTATCTATGTACTAGGTAAGCAAAAGGGTAAAACGTCCATCTCGCCTGAGACACTCGGCTGGTAGACTTATTGACTGGCGTTGGTTCACTAGACTAGCATCGGAAGAAATATTCAATCTTTTAGTTAACCTTTGAATTGAGCTGGAGCCCCCCAGCCCTTGGGGGAATTGAGTAAGGGGCCACGAGGAGAATTCCCGACAAAGCAAAGCGCAGATCTGTTAGTGGAATGTCAAACGCTAACTACTGTCACTGAGATGAGATGGACTTGGTCTTGTAGGTAGTAGTGAGTGGCACAGACTACAGTTACGCATGTAGTGAAAAGACCGACCACAGATGGAATCTTTGACGATAGGTACAGTAGTAAATTAGCGGCTTGATTGATGCTAAACTACCTAGCTAATACTGTACCAGAATAGACTTTTCGTTTACGTGCTTTGGATGGGGACGGAAGAGGCTGAAGCCGACGCGACCAGTCAGGTTGGGCTGACCTGGGCCTGGCCTGACTTGACATGTTCTGATCTGATCTGACGATAGCCTCAACCTAAGCCCTTTTTTTTTTCTCCTTCCCTCTCTCTTCGACTAGACCGAGTGCCCCGTGTGTAGGTGGACGCGCACGCGCAACGCACGTGTCACCCAACAGACTTGTACACCCAGTGCACATTAATCACACGGCAAATCCGGAATTACATAAACATGCAAAAAGGGAAATGCTGTAGAAACTTGATTTCCTTCTTTCATGCTTCTACGCTTTGACTCTACTCATGGTTCCCTTGGGAAAGCGTTGACTACTATGTACCTACCCATAGCACGACGGAGATATTTGTTTGAAGGGGGATCCCATCGACAGCCACGTTCTCTCCCATGTGGTTTTTTAAATTCCCCTGGCTGGCCACGACGGGAGGGAGCGGGGAACTCGACTCGAACTGCGACGGTTGAATTGTAACGGGCGCAAGGGGGGAATTAGACCTAAGTGATTGAAATGATGATGACAAGACATGGTGTTTCTCCCAGGGTGATGCTGGTTCGGAGAATCGAAGTTGTGGAATCCATGGAAGAAACTTAAGGATGAGATCTATTGCTTTACGAGGAATAACAGACAAAAAAAATAATAATAATACTTGGATAGTACAAGATGCGCGTCGTTTTTGCAGTGCGACGTAATGTATTATTAGGGTATTTGCATTGTCGATATGATCCATTGATCCATAAAAGCATCAATAATTACCTGTCTACTACAGTACCAGGTAGCCTGTAATAACCTCCATACTGCTTGGATTAGTAGGTCAGTAGAGGTACCTCGGATCCCGACAGTGAGGATTAACGCCCAGACGTTAGGTTGATAATAGTTAGGTGCACTCCCCCAGCAACACCAGCAACAGCCCCGGCTCCGAGGGCGCTTCTAGAGATTTCAAGGGTGCTCGAGTGGGTGGCTTTAGCGACCATGCGCTAGGCTGTAATGGGTGAATAAATCAAGGTAGGGTGTATGGAAGCCCGTGCTAGGTAGTGCTCGTGCTCGTGCTTGAATGCCCAGGGTAGATCCTGATCATGATCCCCTGCTGGGAGATCCCCGCCCCGCGCCACTGGGCCACACCCCTCCATGTTTTCTCACTGACTGCCGTAGCGTAGCGTAACGTACTTATTGTAGGCTAGTCCAGTCCATAAACGGGCAGAGAAGCGATGACATTGAACCTAACACATGGTCTATCAGGATGAAGCTTGTTCGTTAGGTAGGACTCAACACGACGACGATGACAACAACAACAACAACACCAACAAACTCACGATATCCATGCTTTGTTTATTGGTCTTTGCTTTAATTAAAGATGGATTCTTTTGTTATTGCAGAGAGAAGATCTCTCAAGTTGGCCGACTCTTTCCATTTGGAAAAAATTAATTAACAAAGCTTTGAGGTAGCGTAATTACGATAGATGATCTCTCGCCTTATACTACCTGGGTACTCCGCAGTCCGGATGAGATATGAAAGGGCATCCCTACCATTAACTTATCATCTATCGTATCCTATCGTATCGTAACTGCCTGATTACCTACAACCTTAGTACCTACCTACCTAGTAATCGAATTTAATCGGCCAACTTTTTTTTCATGTCTCAGAGTAAGGAAAGGGAAGGTGCGAAGGACCCGTCATTCCATTTCATCCCATCTCTGATGTCAGGTTTACCGATGTTAGTCCGTCGAGATCTGTTCACCTCACCTCACATCACGCGACTTCACCACCAACCAAATCTGTCTCATCTCCATCCCATCTTATCCCATCCTATTATCCGATACGAATGCAATGCCATGCACTACTGGAAGCTATTACTGGATATTACATTACAGTATCGTCGTCATCACCATCGTACTCGCTGCGCCGCACGCATGGACCAACTTTTACACAACTGCCGGGACTTGTCAAACTTGATTCTCCCTCCCCTCTCTTCTGGCTTTTCTTTTTCCATTCCCCTGAGATCGCCCACTGATACTCTGATTGCTGCGTCTCATCTCGCGGCCTCTTGGCGTCCCGATGGCGGCGATGGAAGCGCCATCATGTAATATGGGAGGAGCATCGCTCCATTCATTCTCCATTGCCCACCCGCGATGGTACTGCAACGGCGGATACCAACAAGGAACTTCCTCGCCTCGTCTCGCTTTGTTTTGAGTCAGGAAACCGTTGCATCAAATCTTCACCGTCTTTACATGCCACTATGACTTGGTAGATGGCCCAAGTCAGCTAAGCCCTGTCTTGTGTCAGCTGTCATATTCCATTCGAGTCAAGTTTGGTTGATTCGATCATCCCTTTTTTGGTCTGGTAGACGGACAAAAAGAGAACGCCACTATTATTATTAAGTGGATATGACTTGTCACGGCAGTTGAAAACGGACCAAGTCCAACTCACATATCGCTCATGCTTCAACTACTGTAGCTAATCATCAACTTGACATGTTAACTGGTATGGGGGCATCAAAACAGTTACATAGATACACACATACACACAGTACCACCCGCGGGAACGATCATCTGCAAGGCTGCGGGCATCTCATGGGAGATGTGACACAAGGTCTTATTTCATTCCCTGTTGTACATGGTCGATCTACCCACCCATTCTCCTGGAAACGATATGGGTTTTCTTCGGTCGACCTTCTGTATGCGCACAAGGATCTCCCGCGGAACAAGCACAATGGTCACCGTGAGGCCAATCCACAACCCCTCCGTTCTTTAACCCAACCCAACCCGAACCCTTGATCCATCCCGTACCTCTCAAACACTCCGAGATCACAGCTGAGGCGTTGAGGGTGGCATATCGATGGGGTATGTGTCCAACGGAAAACTCCACTCTCCCTTTCCTCTCGAGGTTTTGCCGTCGGCCAATTGGATATCCACTTGTTTACTCTGCACCGTTGCGTTGAACAGAGGGTCATTCATCCGTTCTATCAATCAAGGATATGGATCGACCAAGACCCTGTTCCACGAGGGTTTCTATCTCTTCCCTGCTACCATGCAAACGTTAAGCTCCGCCTAAGCCCACCTTGCCCGGGCTATCATACAGCCCTTACTCGAAGTAACTACTTGTCCGCGATCCCTATTTGCTTTTGCCGCCTAACCGAGTATTATCCCAACGTTCCCCAGCTTCAACTTGACCAGGCTGCCAACTTTCTGCGGCAGACTGACTCAGGAGAGGCAAAGAAACTTTGAGCGATGCAGCATCATACATGTAAGACGTGCTCACTAGACAGGGCCGTGGCCAGGCTCCTCGACACTCCGTGATCACTTTTGCCTCAGGTCCTGCCTGTCACATTGCAAGTATCGTAAAGCGTACGTACATTAACTTCACTGAGCCAAGCTCTCGTACAGCCCAGCCGTGGAGTGTTGCCAGTAGTCGAAATGAGTTCTTCAGCATTCCACGCCCTCCTGGGTCAGACTGGAAACAACGTCGGAATCACCCAACTCCTCCTCGGCCACACTGCCATATCTAGCCCTGGCGACAACGGGATCGACTTCGGGAATCGATAGAGGTCAGCTGAAGAGCGGTGGAAACTGAACATCACTCAATCTCATCATCAGCTTCGGTTCCCTGTTGTCGGTGTTGTGCTCAGAACTAGTCTTCATTGGTTTCGTTCAGACGTTGTAGGTATCGAACGTCTCATTAGTTCGTCATGCTGTTGATGGATCTCCAATCATACCATCTTACAAGGACCAGATGGCATGTCGTTACTGTTCGTCGCTTGAATGTGTACGTACTCTTTCGCCCGTTGACATGCTTTATCATCTTCACATAAGCAGATTCCACACAGCCTGTGCCCCCCCAAAAAGCAAAAAAGAAACACTAAGCCCTGGCTCACTAAAGGCCCACGCCGAACCGAAGCGTCTCAGGTCTCGGGAGCAGGGGCCAGCTTCTGGTCAAGCGCCCATCGCTTCAAAAGCAAGAAAGCCCGAAATGTAAAGACAAGACGCGATGTTACTCTGCGCCAAAAGTGACAGATAACCCCTGATCAACGCCGTATACTGCGATCGTCGTCTAGGGCCCTCGTTGGACGCTGTACGTTATACATAGTACCTAGGGAGTGTCAGCGGACGAGTTTAAGGGGCAAAAGACAAAGAAACAAGCAACTACGCCGTGTCTCAGCACAGTTGATCCAATTGCTTGGTCTCTCTCTCACAGTACCTCTTTTACACAAGTCATCTCCTCCTGCTACCCCGAGAGATGCTCCAGAACCCTTGCGGAAATTTGACCCCAGAGAAGCAAACTGCGCGTACATACTGACAGATACACAGCACAAGCCGCAACCAAAAGCTCGGACTATTACCTAAATGTCTTTATCCCGAGGTTCTTTTTTGCTTTTTGGTGATGTTGCTGCTGAAGGGAATGTTTTGTTTCATTTTGCAGGAGACATGGCTGATTTGGACAATTCCCGCCAGCCGACCTCCCTTTCTTATTCTCTTATTTTTCTTTTTATTTCCCTTTTCGTTAACCGAGTTTTAATATTTTTAACTATTGTCTCGGTTAGGTGTTTCCTCACATCAAACGGGACAACTTCCGTTGTTTCGAATTGAAACCAGCTTCGCAGCCTCATTCCTAATCGTTTTGAATGCCAAAAAGCTTCGCGGGAGACTATCGTGAGGCACTACAGCCTTAGGAAATGCTAGTTTTGATAGTTGTTGATATTTAGATACGTAAAAGTGGATTGATATTCTAAGTCGCGATTGGGTGCTTAGACCTATCTGCACTGGCGTTTTATGTCTCGTGTTAATAAGGCGATCGCCGCTACTAGTCGGCACAGGCGCTGAAGAATGTTTGTGATATAGAATTTTAGCTGCATAGTTACAGGTGACGGAACTGAAGAGCTCTACACCGGCTCACCGGTCACAGACGTATGATCTGAGGGCGTCAATGAAGTGATGGTCGGTGCTGTCGAACACGGTATGTGCTTCTTGACTGCTTCCCGACTGAGCCTTGAGCAATTCAGCTTGGCTACAGGCTCAGCTGAAAAGTAAGTTGTCGCAAGGAATTCCGAGAATGACTTTCGCATCGCCAACGTAAGCTGAAGGGGAAAATGGTCTAAGCTCAAGGGAAGGCCTTGGCTTGATGTGAGTCGGTCAAGGTCATATCCTGCTGCTGACAACGATGTAAGTGAGGAGCGCGTATGGCTCAGACCATCGGGCAAAATGTAGTAGGGATATGCTGTGTTGTGAGCTTGAATGGCTGGAGTTGAGTCTTGTCAATGGACGCGATGCCTTGTTCAACTTACAAACGAGAACTGGCAATGATGTAGGAGGATGGCAGTAATAGCAGTACTGAGAAGTACCTGCAGTATCCTGTCTCAATTCGATACCAGTTTCCATTAGACCAATAGAGAAATACTGTGATATGATGTGTCGTCTCATGACCTCTTGTCGTTAGTCGAAGCCATGTTCTGGGACGTCTACAACTACGCCACTCACTTGTTATTCACCAACGATCACTCTATAATTGTAAAACAATACCTCTTCATCTAATTATTAGTATCTTATTGCCTCTAGTATCAAAGGAATGCAAAACTTTCTACTGGGTACAGTGACCAAGACATCTGCTGGCTTACATTGTGGTGTGCTGAGCTACCCTGAACCACAGCTCAGGACGGAACGACATCAGCAACTCTCAACCGATAGATCCCATAGACTACCCGTCGTCCCCTTACGGTGCCCTGAATATTTGTAGTGTGGTTATGTTTAGATGATCTATCTGTGGAGCCGTGTGTTGTGTCAGAATGCGCGACTGTGTCTGACTCGAAGTCACATCCAGAAAGAAGGAACTGAGTTTAAGTTGGGAATCTGGGTAGATTTTGCGTATGATTTGGCTTACATCCAGTAACGCATTAGTAATAGGATTTACCAATGGCATTTCTGTCTTGGAAAGCTCCTGGAATTGCTCAAGGTAAGATGTAGGTGTATAGGAAGCCAAACCCTATCAGTAAGAACGCGTCGTGGAAAGGTATAAGGATATAAGGAAAACCGACTAGATCAAGAGATGTACCAACTGTAGAATGTTAGGTATACTTGTCCTAAACGTAGTACATAAATTAACCTCTGTTATTAGTGGATGCTGGTGAGCTCTACCTGCACTGTGACAGCCAGGGACTCAATGATGACTTCGCATGGATACTGATATGATAGTAAGTAAGCAGGACCTTGAGCTCGAGATGAGTAAGGCCTATAACAGGATGGAACTCATGTCTCGGCCGAGAGGAATAGTGGCAGGTATACCTTGGATGGGAGATGCAGAGTGCGTAGCACTGAATGAACCAGCAGCTCAGTGAAACGAGAAAGACGGAGGATAGCCACAGAGAAGCAGACTACAGACATCCATGATAAGGAGACGGTGATGGAACCTATCTCGTCAGATGTATGTTCCATGTTTATTCGAACGATTGCCGAGTCTACAGCCTAGAGCCGTGCCAGACTATGGCGTAGTGCAAGAGGAACGAGTCCACAGCGACCTAATGCGTATAACAGATGATCAAAATACACGATACATTAAGGCAACAAGTTTGTAAACTCTGGCCTGGCTTCCAGGTTACTAGACAGGTAACAATCTCGACAAATAGTCTCGCGCCCTTCGCGAAAACGTCCGTACAAATTATCATGGTTACAAACTTGGGATACGTTGTGGTAGCTGTATTAACTAATGTTCATAAAGAACGCCAAAGAGCTAAGATTTCTTACGAGCCCACGGACTTCAAACAGGGAGTGATAGATGTAATTGCAACTTCGTTTCGAAACGGCAAACGTAGGATTGAAGATGTTGTACAGCCTCATGCCACATGCAGAGGATAGATCACAGAATACGTTTATGCAACTTGAACTCCATTTATCTATTGCATAATAGAGTGACTATAATAGATACACGGATACAGCCTCTCTCTGAAATGAGTCAGGAATGGCTTAGACTTTGGAAGGGAATGTCAGCTCAACTGATGTATGAAGCCAGTTTGAGAGGAAGACAAGTAAATGGAGTGATCGAAGTAGAACTCAATCATACGCAGCCCCCAGTTGAAATCTCGATTCAACAACATTAACGCAGAGTCTGCATCGCGCAAAGAGAGAGCCATGATCCGAGGAATTGAAAATTCCGAGGGCTATGTACAGGTCGGATTGGGCAGCTTGTCTTGAGAAATCTGCTATCTGTCCAAGATATGACCCGACTTCCAAAGTCATAGCGATGGCCACATCTTTATTCACCAGTTATTATGTTCATAATTACCTGGAGTAAGTTGTACTTCAACCATTTCCAACTAGTGAAGCCAATATGTGACTTTCTTGTAGAGGTGGACCTGGAATGTGAGCCACAGTTCGAAACCAACTGGTTGAGGATGCGCCTTGGAACCTCATGTAACGGTTAACTTGATCTCAGAACAGCCCCCAAAGGTATTGAGGGATTGCGTTCCTTTTGCACACCACCATGGTATCCTTCTGTAGGTGGTATCAAGTTAGAGCTAAAGTTTACCTGCCCCCCATCAAGCTTTCTCGTCTTGTGAATGCATAGACTACCTTGGTTGTCAGCGTTGAAAGAACCATACACAACGGCGAATAAATACTAAGGAAGAGGATTGGGTGTATAAGATGCAGCAGTTGTTTCGAGAGTCAGGTGAATGTTTGCTATACGTGCGAAGAACGTGGTAAGTTATGAGCGTCCCGTGAAAGATTGATCCGTGTGGCTGCGGCTACTCCTAGTTGTACTTGCTTCAGTAGGGGATGAGATTCTAATATCGTATGGCAAGTTTGACAAGTTGTGTAACAAGAAGGAATGTGGTCATGCTCAAAGTAATCGGCGCTGAGTAGATGCTGCATTGAAGGAGCCAAGGGGTAAACAGAAAAGATGGCCCCTAAGCTTTAGGATACAAAAATAAATGGCTCAAGATTCTACTATTTACTGGTCTAAGCTGCCCCATTCATTTAGTCTCTTATGCTCTCCGTGGTCAAGTTTTCTGAAACTCTGTGGGAGCTGAATTCCTTCACAGCGTTTGCTTCACCCCAATTAATCTGCAGAGGAGATTCTCGTCAGCGTAGAGTAACACATTGTACAACTCTAGCACCAAACGCCCTCTATAGGGGAAGCTGTCACACAGAAGCTCTCAGTGGCGGATCTACGGATGCTTGCTAAGCCAAGTAGAGGACGAAGTTTATGGGCGTACAGAACAGAGCAAGGGTGGTATTACTTGCAGCGGCAAGCTGCATTATACATGGATGATCCTTTGGCTGCCCTCGTGCCACTTGATGCGACGCAGATTGGAAACAGGCAAAATTTAAACGGGAAGAAGATCCTCAGGGTGAAAGTGAACCCAAGGCATGGCGGCCTCCTGGTCCTGGGGTGATGCATATGAAGGCGGGGGAGGCGCAGACAAAGATACGGCAAGGTTCCGAGGCTAAAGGTGACATATGATCAGGACTAGAATTGTATGGATATGGGATCTTGATCAAGAAATAGACGTCATGTTGAATGAGGCTGAAGAAAAAATGCAGGTCAGCGGGAGATGCATCATGCAGATGCAGATGCAGATATGCCTATCTATCTGCATGCACTATAAGTTAGAGGAGATGCATCTACATCAATGAATCAAGCAAATGAATGAACCAAACGAGAGAGATGAAGTAATATCGCAGTTACAGTTTATCCTTTTTTCCATTTGTTGGTGTACCAGATGATTGATTGATTACCAGGGATGGATGTTTCGTTTGGCGCGCGCCACAGGTATCACCCAATAACCGGGGGGCTTATGTTTCGGGGAAGCAGGATGCCGATTCCCGGATCGACGGAGCAGAATTGATGCAAGGAAGAAAGAGGAAAAAGATAAATTGTTTCTTTTTTCCTTGGGTTTGAGACATAAAGATGAGGAT
This sequence comes from Fusarium transvaalense, assembly GCA_013623685.1. NCBI lineage: Eukaryota > Fungi > Ascomycota > Sordariomycetes > Hypocreales > Nectriaceae > Fusarium > Fusarium transvaalense. Next base: position 33,918 of record JABFFG010000154.1, read on the forward strand.
TGTGTGATGATGATGAGTTTCAAGCTGAGTCAGTAGGCGCTGGGCTTATGCGCTACTTAACTTTCAGTCATGTCGGTATTCATATTTTGAAGTAGATAATGAGATGGAATAGAATTGAGAAGAGCAGAGTAGAGTAGAGTTGCAGAGATGATGGTGTCTGTTAGTATTGATTGATACTGGAAATTACCTAGATAGATAAAGCACATGCATCACAAGTGAGTGGAGAGCCCGACGAGGGATACACGTGCACATGACATTCATCAAGTACCTACCTTAGTAGTTTAGCACCTACCAAATTGGGTAGGGCTGATGGTGTAGATAAATATTGGATGTATAGGTCTACACTTTATTTATCCCTCATAGTCAGTTTGTGTTTCTAATATAATACACTTATATCATTATGTTCATGGCTGGTCTGATAAAGAAAGTCTCCCGCGGCACCTCATCTTTGATCCCCGGACACCAACTCTCTAACTTGTGGTTCATGGTGATGGCTACATGGATCATATACTGGGATTAACCCTACATCTTTCATGGTCAGCAGAGGCATAATGAAACGAGGCACAGAAACTTGACATGATGCATGAGAATCTGTCAAAGGAACCGGTCAATATGACCAGATCTTAGGCCGGATTAATATAGACATGGAAGTTGAACCGACAAGATATTTTTACAGTAAATACGGCTACTTACTTACATACATAGTAGACGGCTCATGATCCGAGTTCCCGGAAATGGTCTTTCCATCTTTCCGTCTCTTATGTCGTATGTTTGATTACCTCTAATCATGGTTGAAAGTTGCCGAAATAGATTGTATCACGATTAATCTTCTGACCAAATTTGACCCGACATTCTCATCTTCTGTTGGAGACTAATGTCCTTTCTTTTCTTTTCTTTTCTTTTGCTCCCCTACCTGATAAAAAGAAGCCACTCTTTTCTTTTGTGTCTCTGCAGTAGTTTCCTCTTTCCGTCTCTTTTCTTTTTCTTCCTTTTCTCCCCCTTCAACTCTTCTCATACTCTTCTCATCGAGATCTCGTTCATTTAACAATCTGGTTTGAAGTCCAGGTACTCTCAAACATATCTCACCGACCCTTCGTGACCACGGCTAAAAGTGTTTGATACTGTTACAGTACTGTACATTGCAGTACGTACCTGACCAGCCAGGTTTTGGAAGCAGCCCGTCGTCACCCCAGTATAGCAGAGCAGTTCTTACCGCGCTATTGATCCTGTCGGCGTTTTGTTTGCTTCTTCTTTCGCTATATTGTCTGTTTCTCTCATCTGCTGCCCCTCAGTCGGCCGAAAAGAGGCGGGACAGACGACTAAAAAAAGCAAAGAAAGAAGCTCTTTGACATTTGTGATCGTCATCTAATGACAGGGAGCAGCTCCAATTAGCGCGCGCTACCAATCGCATGCGCTGGGACTTTTAAGAGCTCCTCTTCCAGCTCCATCCGCTGAGCGTGCGTCGGGTCCGTTCTGTCGGTACAGATACAGCCTAGCATTTATTTTGTCTGCTGATAATCACTATTTATCAATCAATCCATCAGTCGAGAGTTTGTTTGAGTCTTGTTTGACCGCGGCTTAATCAATTGATTGCTAAATCATTCAATTGCACGTGCAACTCTAACTCTAACTCAACTCAACTCATCTCAAGGTAGGTACTGTACTGTACTGTACCTTCCCTAGCCAAATTGTGCAACCACATCTCACTTATCCTCCTTCCCCATCTCATTCACAGCTTTCCCCCCATCTTACTTTCCCTTCCCTAGGTTATCCTTATCCCCCTCCCGCTCTCTAATCACGCTACCTTACTCAAGACAGTGGAGGTTGGTTCTTTTCTTATTCAGCACCATCACCTAATTACAGCCAAGACTGAGATTACTTTACCTTCAAGTCCAAAGACTTATTTTATTCATCAGTCATAGCTAATATTGAAAACTTGTCAACTTACAGGCTCCATCGCATCACATCACATCGCTTTGCTTCGATACCTCACCTTACATTACCATCAAAGAAATCATCATTTCAGGCCTTTTGGGTCGCAATTCTCATGTAAACACCCTCGTCAAATCATCCCTGCTCTTTTCACCGAAAACCGCCTACCCACGAAACGATACGTACCTATACATCACAGCTGCTTCGAGTTCGAGTTCGAGTCCAGTCCAGTCCTGTCCTGTCCGAGTCCCCCACCCTCCACATTGAAAGTCCAAGCCCAAGCCCAACTCCCGGAAGTCTTCTTAGGTTCATCCCCCGATTCTCCAATCACACTTCTTCCGTCTATTCCCCAAAAGAGACCCAACTCCCTCTACCGCTCTCTTTCCCTCCTCCTCTTTCTTCTCTTGGGTGCTCCGAGGTCTGGGAGCCTCCAGATATACTACTACAAGCTACCCCGAAATCATCAATCTCAACTCGATCCGAGCCGACAAGTATCCACCATACAACCTCCAGCTCCATCCAGCTCCATCCAGCTTCACAGTAACTCCACCTTAAACCTACACCGATGATGCTCATGATCATATTGGTCTCGATATCATGATGCTCTGCGCACCACAGTACTCGTCTATTCAATCATCGTCGCATCTGATATCCTCACTTACGCCGTCGTTGCAATTCCCGAATACGTTCTCCTCTAGCAGTCGTTCTTATACGCCTTCTTGCCTCTCCGATATACATCGTTACCGACACAGTTTCCTTCGAGCTGTCGCCCCGGCAGGCCCTCTCCGGCCCATCGGCCATTTCCCATTCAACATAGCTCATGTCACGAGTCGCCGCAGACGTTCTATACACCAACCGAATCTCGCCCCGCCCGCCTGCTCGACCCGTATCGCATCTCCAACCCACTTACTGTCTTGCGACGATTCCGAAAGCCAAAACCTCTACGTGACCCCCCGAACATCGATCCCAGCCGCCTAGTTTGCGATTCACTTGGTCTCCTCACGCCATAACTAGCAGCCCTTCCAGCTGCTGCCCGCCATGTCTTCACAGGCTGTCCCGGACACGCAGCTAGGGCTCACCAACGAGGAGATTCAGCTGCTTCGCCAAGGGCAGGCGGCACTGGGAGGGGGGTCCAGCAGCTCGCGCGCCGCCAGTCGCGCCAGTAGCCAAGGCCTTCTACTACTTGATAGCTCCTCACTCTCTGCGCTAGGTCGTTACTTTGACCATCTCATGGCCAGTATCGAGCAGCGGATCAACTACCTGAGTCATGAAGCGCAGCGCTTCACTCAATTACAGTATGATGAAGCCGATGGGATCATTGGCGGTGCTGATGCTGAAATTGCTCGCTACACTGAGATTCTTCAGCAGTTGGATGAGCTTGAGGTGGATTTTGATCGTATCGCTCACATCAAGGAGATTGTCAAGGGTTACAGGTCAAGAGTTGAAAGCTTAGAACGGGACCTCGAGAGCAGTGGTAGCTCCAGCCGACATCATTCTCATCGTCACTCATCGTCGCATCATTCCTCGTCCCATCGCAGCCATGGCCACTCCCACCGTCACGGCAGCTCTCACCGCTCACGGCATTAAAGAGCCACCATCCCCTCCCCAATCCATAACAGAGTGTGGTCAGAGACCACTCATTTACAGTTCTTGGTACAGTAAAAACAAAGTTTAAAAAAGACGAAAAGTTTTGAAAAAGAAAGATGGGAAAATATGTTGAAAAAGAGATAAAGTCCCGCGCGGGTTATACAGGACCGCCGTGCTCATTCTACATCGTGCTAATGATTCTGCTCGGGCCGAGTCTTGTATCATGATGGAAAAAGATCAAGGAGGGCGCCTGGAACGTGAGAATTTGGGAAGATTGATAAGCCTCGCGGCTACAATACGCTACGCTACGTCTACGCAAGATGGAATTGGCCTCGCGGCCTGGTCTATTTTTTTATTAATGTTTTTGTTATCATTTATGTCCTTTTTACTTGGGTTGGATTGGTGCTGTTCGGCGTTGAATAGCGCCTGTCTTCTGGTTATCTGTATGCATATGTGCATGTTTTCGGCTTTTGGTTGATTGCTTCAATCTTTTGTTTTTTTTACCTTATTCAGGCAAACCTAGTCTTAAAGCTTGCGCACGGAGAAAATACCCCCTTGGATCTTGTCTAGCATTACAAATATTTATCACGGCATTTTGCTTCTTTTCGAGACACCCTTATTCTCATGATGTGATGTCAACAATATTGGCAGGGACATCCATGCCGATATTGTTGCTGGACATAAAGCCTCTCACCGCAACCTCACTCTTTTGGACCGCCTCAACTCGTGTCACTGCGCAGTTGAACGCCTCGTCTGCACGACTGGTTCTGGGGTGCAGCGCTGAACACACATACATATGCAAGGTGGGATAGAGCATTGAATATGGGGGGAGACGCAGTGATGCCCAACACTAAAGACTATATAGTAATATATGCTGACGTGCGTGAGAGCAAAAGGCCCGGCATCGAAGCCGGATCAGAAATCTGATTAATGATCAAGTAAAAGAGTAACATTAAACGGCTTGTTTCATTGGGCTTGAAGAAATGAGGCGGGATATGGAATAATAGGCGTAGATGTCGGGTTTGTGAGTTGATGTAAGTTGGGTATGCATCCATTCATTCTCATGATTAATTGCCCAATGACGTTGATCTGTTTGAATAGACAAGGGTTCAACTGCACAAGATGATGCACTCCAACGGTTCAATATCTCATTGGACACTCACCAAACCCAATATGCTGATGCGTTCCTATGAGCAGCAGCGTTGGGTTGTCTAACACTTGGGGGCCAAATCATTCTCAACTGGGGACATCGAATTATTTCCATGAGTATCATTGTCTTTTGTACAACGTCTAAGAGCAAACATAAGTTAAAAAAACAGTCCAATCCAAACCCCAAAGTGAATCCAATCGCAGACGTTTAACGCCCCCCCAATCATCAAATCAACTTAATCCCCCAATCAATCATTCATGATAACAATGTCAGAACGTACTTGTCCATAAGAAACAAGCACTTGGACAGAGCATTCATTAAAATAAAGAAGAGCCCATTCCATGCAAGTCATGCCATGATCCCTTTGTGTTTCGCGCCAAAAACGCCCATAAGTGTTTTCCATGTTTCGTTTCCAAACGCTCATATATATGTATATGAGGGAGGAAGAGTGTGCAGGGGGAATCAAAACCAAGGATAAAAGAGGTATGTAAGAGTAACGCAAACCCTGGAAAAGCAATGTCATCATGCTCGCCTCTAATGCGTAAAACAAAAATAAAACCGTAAAAACACTACTCCTCTTTCATCATTACTTCTTTTATGCGACTGGTAACAGAGGCGGCCTACACCCGCGCAATACGTCGCTGTCGGACCAGGAAAGGACTCGGCATCTCGTCTCGCTCAGGGTCCCAGACAGCCACGGGCTCGTCGCCGCTTGACTTGCGCTCAGCGCCGATGCGATCACGGAATGCCCTCTTAGGGCTGACGTTCTCGCCTGTGCTAGGCATGACAATGGCGCTCATAGGGCGGCCACCGGCTCGAGCTTGCTGAAGTTCGACAAGGGTACGGCCTCGAATGTTGTTCTTGGCTGCGACCTTGCTCAAGCCATCGTCCGAGTGGTTGTTCTTCCTGTTGAGGGAGTTTTGACGCGTCAAGCCCCCTCCATTGGAGTTGTTGCTCTCGGCCTGAAGATTTGCGGCCGAGGGGATCTTGCTCAGGCGACGAGGAGATCTAGGAGCTTCGGGCTGGGAAACCTGCTTGGAAACAAAGCCCGAGGTTGAAGGCTGAGACTTCAAGCGGTTGATGGGAGCCGACTTTTGGGAAGTCAAAACAGGGCGCGTCTTAGAAGTGAAGGGGTTCTTGGAAGACTTGATGTTGCGCGTCGGCGATGGCATAACGTCCTCATCCTCAGAATCCGATAGGGTATCACGGAGGTCCCAGCGGGAATTGTCAGCACTTCGGTTGGCGTTAACAGCGAAGATGTTCCCAGATGTGGCAGGCGCCTTGGTGTTTCCGTTACGACGTGGTGAGAGAGAAAGTGACGCAATCGCGATAGGACTGGGCGAGTTCATCTCGATATCCATAGGCGTACCAGCGGGGTTACCCACAAACATTGTTTGCGCACGGCCAAAAGGTGTGCGAGCGGTCTTCTTGGTCTCTCGAGGCGCTTCGGGGCTATCGATAGAGTACTCGGTGAGATCCGTTGTTGAGGGAAACTCGACTTCACTGCCGCCGATGGATGAGTGAGGGTAGTCGGATTTGCCCATCGATGCCGTATACTCATCCTCTCGACTGTTAGGTCTTGAGCCAGCATATGCTGCTGCCTTCTTCTGCAATTCCACTTCGACACGTGCTTGGACTTCCTCTTCGAATCGGTTCTGGAGCTGCTCAATCTCTGCGTTGGCAAGACGGTCGATCTCGAGGCGCGCCTTGACCTCCCATTCTCTCCGTAGCGATGAGTCCAGCTCCTCTCGGATTAGTTCCTTCTCCCTCTCCATGTTGGCAAGTCTCTCGTTAAGGTCCCTTTCCTTCTTACGGAGGGCATCTTCCCTTAGGCGAATGGACTTGTTGAGATCAACAACTTCCTTCTCCTTCCTCATCAGCTTAACCACTGGTAGGTTCAACAGTTCTGAAGTATCAGGTCGTCGGTCAGGGTTCACGCGGAGGCAGTCCTTGATGACCTGGTAGAGCTCGGGAGAGTAGACATCGGGCAAAGCAGGGAATTTGCCCTCCTTGATCTTTTGCACCAATTGGAAGTGCGTCTTGGCGTTAAAGGGAGGTTCGCGTGCGCAGAGTTCGTAGATAATGCAGCCTAGTGACCAGATATCGGACTTGAGGGTGTATTTCTCGGCGGCACAAATCTCAGGCGACATGTAGAAAGGAGTGCCAACATAAGTGGAGGCGAAGTCGTGGGACTTGATCATTTTAGAGAGACCAAAGTCTCCGAGCTTGACAGAGTTGTCCTCACCAAGGAAGACTAAGGGGGTTGTTAGCCAATTGCATTGCAAACAAGGAATATCTGGTTCATGTCTCACCATTTTCGGGCTTCAAATCGCGGTGTAGAATAGTCATAGTTCCAGCAGGAACCTTGGGTCCAGCAGCAGCATTTCCCTGCGTCAAACCAAGAACATTGGAGCCAACCTCTGGGGGGTCGACACCATAGTGACACCGGTAAAGAGCCATGACCAGCTGGCTAAAGATGCTCCAGACAAAGCTTTCCTGAGCTCTCTGGCCCTTGAGCGCGAGGTCCTTGATAACACGACCCAGGTCACCATTGCCGCAGTACTCCATGTAGAGGTGCAAGTCCTGGCTGACCTTGAGATGTTCTCGGTGGTAGTAAGCGACGATATTTGGGTGGCGCAGATGTGAGAGAATCTGGAATTCGGCGTGGAGCTGCTCGCGTTCCTTTTGGGACATGCGGAGGTAGGAGATCTCTTTGCGGCACATGATGAAGCCGTCTGTCCTGCGACGGACTTTACGGATGATGCCAAACGAGCCATGGCCTAGAAGAAGACGGTGAGTTAGAATTGGCTCTCAATTGACAGTGCAAGTCGAGCAGATTGAACATTGGCAATCCCAACGGCTTCTCCTGTATAGATAAACTCACCAATCTTCTCCAACGTTTCGTACTTGTCCTCGGAAGACATGATGAAGTTATTCACGGTCGAGTATCGAGCTCAACCCATGCACTCAAACAGATTATCGCTAGGCCGTGAAAGTGTGAATGTGAATGTGAATGCGAGTGCGACTGTAAATGCGAAACTAGGAAGGAAACAAAGAGACTAGAAAGCACAACGACGACCTGCTTTGGTTAGTAAAGTGATTAGATGGCGTGAGAGTTGAGGAAGAGAGGAGAAGAAGGAGGAGGGAAAAGGGAAGCTTCAAGTAAACGGATCTATTTTGCGTTGATCGTGCAACTTGCTGCTTAGACCCAAATAATCCCGGCCACTCGTCCCACGGCCTCAGCTCTGATTGGAAGTAAACACTCTTTGGTTGCTGCCATGGCAACCGCGGTCAAAGCTGAGCTCAACCGGGGATAGCCCGGGTCCGACTTATCGATAAGGCATTTAGAAGTGACGTCGTCCTGTCTCTTGTTCTTTGTTGAGGCATTGCAAAACTTGGCTGTTGAGAACAAAAGAAACGAAATTAATTACCCAGTTGGCTTATGCCACTTTTATTTATCGCTTAGATTGTTTGTTTACATTTAGGAGGATAGCCTTTCTGGTATCCGAGAGGCGGTCTGGGTAATGTCGTGTGGGTTTGAACGTGATTGGACATGAGCTTCATGGAACAGAGCACATTTTCCAAGCATTCGCCGTAAAAACCTACCGGGGTTATACATATATTGAGCAACACCTATTGTGTATTCAGATCGTCTTGCGATAGGTACGATGGATATTCTTTTCTACTATTATCTCAGGTATAATACATATCATTAGTACCTGAATTCGACCATCACCTTGATTTATGCATATAGACAGACTCCAAATACGGATAAGTGAATACCACTTCATTAAATGGCACGTGAATGCGCGACAGCCTCAAACGCGACGCCAGTATTCGTGTCACTTACACTCAAAGAACGTCAACGCCGCAGGCGGCAAAAGAATATTTGAAAACTCCTAAACGCTTCCTATCATGCGATGAAACATTTATACATCATCATTCTACATAATAATCCTCCGCGACGTCTCTGAGAACAAAATATTCAAGGCAAACGACTTTCCTCTATGACTGAGCAGAGAATAGGTCGCAAAGATAATACTTACTCACAACCATGGCCCCAACAGTGACATACGATGGAGTGGAAGGTGCTGAGGGTGGAACAATATTCAAAGACGTCAAGTTCTGGATGGCGCAACGAGTACCTCAAAGATCTCAGTGGGTGGAACTAATCAAGGTATATCTACATCTTCCACTATTGCTTGCCCACTAACACATGATAGCAAAATGGCGGCAGTGTAGTGCCTCTAGAAAGGCAAGCTGATATGCTTATTGCGGATCATGTCAGACCAAAGGATGCTCCACATGGGTCATATTCGTGGATGTTCATCCAAGACTCTGTCAAGAATGGCTATCGCCAATTAGAGGATAAATATTTAATAGGCAGTCACCCAGATGAGCCGAAGCGTGTGGACAGTAGCCGTCCCTCCAAATCAACCCGTACCCCATTTACTAAGGAGGACGATGCAAGACTTGCGAGGTGGGCCCTACAACATCCAACCGAGCAAAGGGGGAACAAGATTTGGCAAGAATACGAGCAAATTGTAAGTTTCACTGCGATATTCCTAAGTCTCAGCTAACAAGTGCAAGAATGGTCGACATACTGCACAGTCATGGCGCGATCGCTACATCAAGAAGCTACAACATCTTGACAGGAGCTTACTAGAACGTATGGCAGCCTCCGCATCAGCGGAAACTATATCAGACAACCGCGACGCAAATCAGGCGGAGCAACTATCCAACATGGCTGGAAGAAGCCTCCAACAGGCTACGGCTCAGCAACCTCCCAAGCAAAAACAACGGAGTGGCAATTCAGAAAACCCTCGCCCGTTAGACAGTGCACCAAAACGTTTGGAAGAAACATCGTTGCCGCCAACGACTGAAATGACCGAACACCCAATCCAACTTCCTCCGCTTGATGCTGGACCAGATGATGAGAAAAGAGAAGCCTTTTACGATGACCTTGATGAATGGATCGCTTCTACAGAGAAGGATATTAAGAGACGGTTTTATGTCAGGGAAAGACCCGTTGAACTATATGACTTGGCACTGGCTATCTCAGATGCCCCCTTTCTTCATGACGACGATACTGTCGACTGGGCCAAAGTCGCTGAAATTTTAGGGTTCGTCAATCCAGACTCGTACTTGCGTAGCGAGTTGCACCTTCTTTATGAAGAAAACCTCCGGGATTTCTTGGTCGACATGCAAGGTTTCGATTCTGGCGGGGAGGAAGAGCCGATAGTGCAGGGAGAGCTCGCGTCAGATTCAGAAGCTATAGCTCCTGAGACGGACCTGGCACAGGACATCAATTGGGAAGACGGCCAAGATTACGGCCAAGACGACGGCCCTACGCAAAGCTATGAACGAAGTTCGCCCCCTGTTGCTGCTTCTGGCTTGAAGCGGTCTGCAGATGAACGCGCGCCTACTTCACCTGGCAATGCAAAGAAAAGGAGGCGCTTTCGCCTAGACATGGAGATACCATCAACGCCGGAACCCGACCTGACTAACGGGGTGATTCCCATTCGGTACCCCTCTCCTGATGCTCTTGTGAGTTCTCAGTGGCGAGATTATGTCGGTGAAAGCGAGGCCTCGCAACATCTCCCTCCGCTTCCTCCCCAACAAGATGAATCACAAGATCTCGGAATGACAGCAGATCCTCGACAGGAAACTCGACATCAATCTGTGGACACTCCTCCTTCAGAGAGTGGTACACTAGATTCTACGCCAATACCATTCCATTTGAACAACAGACAACAGGGAAGTCCGTCTGCTAGCATACGGCGGGGAACACAACTCGAATCGCCGAAACAAGGAGAGAAATTTTCGGCGCGTAAAGTAGCCCCCAAACGAGCTGTTTCCTCAGTTACAACAAATCCAAAATCGACTGCCCGATCTGCAGTTCGACGCTCTCTTCCTGCGTCGTTCAATTCCTCCCAAAATCCGACTCCTCAGAACCCACCATCCAGAAAGAGCTCGCATCGGGATTCAGACAAATCCAATTCTCGTGAGATTCAAAAATGGATTTCACATTACGAATCGGAGGGTTACCCGCGGCACATCGTTGTCGAAGGTCTCAAGCGCACAACTCTTACACCAGGAAAAATGGCGTGCCTTGTCATGGAGCATTTGAGCGAAGGCCGCGACGTGCCCTCCCGCCACGAAGGGATATGGACAGACCGTGATGACGAAGACTTGAAATACTCATCGAGCGTAGACTTTAGCCGATCTCCCGCCAATGATAGGGAAGAGGAAGAGCAGGAACTCGCTCAGAAAGCCCATAATCGTCTTATCAAGAAACATGGCAAGCAGAGATTTGAATTAAGAAAGGCCTTCTTGAAAGCCCAAATCGCAGAGGGAAGACACAACAAGGATCGTTAGGAAATTTTCCATTGGCTCGAGTCAACTTCATCTGGCGGAGGAGGGTAGCGCCTGATAAGTATAATGTGATGTTAGGAGCAATAGCGCATGTCGGTTATAGTAATTTAGAGATAGTGGTAGAGAGGAAACCAATAGCATAGTTTCCTCACACATTTTACAAGATATATTTCGCGAGGTTCGAAAGCGAACCACACCCACATCTCTTCGTTGTTGTCCACAATACATCATTCACAAATCGTCACAAAGACCCCATCATAACAAGTGCTGGAAGGATATTTTGATGAATACAACCCAAAGACTGCCTGGACATCCATTACCTCTCATTGCGTGCCTTTCTAGCTCATCTGCGCATTTGGATACTATGCCGCGCTCCTAACGCCTCGAAATGCAATTATCAATAACCTTCGTTTCCTATACCTCGTACTTAAGACACCAAGAGCCAGCTTCAGCGAAGCACTGCCATTCTCTCCCACCTTTTTACACTAGGCTCAAAAAATGTAGTTTCTTCGTCTTTTCTTCTTCTCATAATCCCTTGAACACTCAATAGGTGAAGCCCCTGTGACGTGGTAGTTTCCTTGTTCGGGCGTGAACTAATTCGTTTCTTTCGTTTCGGTGATGCTGCCGGTGACGACCGTAGACACTTGGAAGACTGCGAGGCGACACCTCATTGCCTCTAAGGACCTGGCGGCGGTGGCGGGTTCGACTTTCTGATAATTTTGATCTTCGGTCGTTGGGTGGGCGGTGCTCCGGGGGGTGGCGTACTTGTCGCAGGGCTTGCAGACTTGGGCTTTGGCGTTGAGTTCGAATGTGCGCTCAAAGAAATCTTTCTTTCTGGCGGCGATGACGCAGGACCCCCAGGCAGGGGCCTTCGCGCAGCGTCACCTGTTGGAAGTGGTTTTCTTGCGGGTTTGGCTGTAATCGAATCCGATCTTGGATTTGAAGGGGGAGGAAGGGCATCTCTAGAGCCACCTGACGGTAGTGATGTCCGCCCATTAATAACGGGTTTCTTCTGGTCCTTCATCAAGCTGGCAAGGCGCTGTGGTGTAACCTTGAGCCTAACCATGCGTCTCTTCTTTTTCTTAATAGGAATGCCGGAGTCAGCTCCGAAGGGCTTCTCAACCTTGGGGCGCTTTGGTGCTGGGGTGTGGTGTTCATCCTTGTCTGGTCGAGGTCGCTTGATATTGGATACAGAGGAAGGCTCAGGTGGCCAAGAAGGCTTGGAGCCCGATGAAGATGAAACACTTGGTTGCCGGGAAAGAACAGGAGAGGCAACAATGGTGTCTCTTTCTCCCTTGGTTTGGCTCGGCTTTGGACTTTGAGCTGGGGTGGCAACACTTGGGCGTTGAGGCGGCACGCTCGGCCGCTGAGGAGGCGCCGCCTTGTGAGTATTAATTTTGATAGACGATGTCTTTTGCACGGGCACAGGCCTCTTAGGCTCCGCGGGAGCAGCGATAGGAGCGACAGGCGCGGGGGGTGGAAGGGGTAGTGGTTGAACAACAGGGTCTTTGGGTTTCGTCTTGTAATGAGCCTTGAACTTCATTATCAACTGAGTTTGGTTAGCAACAGAGACTCGTGTTAGGACAGACATAATACTTACGCGAGTAGAGAGTTGCTGCACAGGCCTCTCTACTGACCAGGCCTTTGGTAAGGGAATCGTGACAACCCAGTCACCAGCTTCCTCAAACATCATCGCAGCCAAGTCCAGCATGCTTTCCATCTCGCCCCTCCCAAGACTCGGATGATCCAAGGCCTTGCGCATAGCAGTACTATAATGACGCTCGTCGCCTCCATACGTTTGATCCATTTCTCTGCGGAGAGCCTTGAGTGCTGCGTCCAAATTCTCCTTCCTTGCAAACATTTCTTTACGCGCCTCAATCTCCTGGGCACTATCCTGCACAAGCAATAGATCTCCCTCTTCGTCTTCGGGTGGAGGGTCGTTCTTAGTGACTTTCGTGTGTTCCCCGAATGCGATAGCTGCCAGGCCGGAGGCAGCGGCCTCGATGAGTTTGTTTCGAACGTACGGTGACCGGTCGGTAATGAGAGCGTATGTCAAGAATGAAAATACCGTTGGATCAAGCAAAGCTCCCAAGTCAATTAAAGCTTCAAACGCCTTGATACGGATAAGGTCCCTTGTTCCGTCCAGAAGGTACTGGCCAAAGTCACTATACTTCTTTGGAATCACATCTGCTTTCATGAGCCGCTGCTTCGCACTGAGGCCGGCAATAGTCCAGACATTCTGATATGAGTTCGTCCACTCATCCCGGCGAAGAACTCTCTCAATTTGCTCGATCGCCTTATCAAGGAACTGCTTTTCCTCTTCATTAGGAATCTTGTTTTGCATAGCAAACCAATCATCTTGTTTAGAAGGGATAAGAGAAGTCGCAAGAGCTTCCACAAGAGTAGCGATATAGAAATGGTCAGAGAAGGGGTTGTCTTCGTTGTTGTTGAAGAGAAGTTGATCAAGAATGAATTGACGAGCTTCAAGCGGACATTTGTATGTGTTTGCGTCTCTGACCTGTGCGATGGCCTTGATAATAGCACATTGGACGTTATACTGCCTCTTGTCCGAGAAGTCGTTTGGCTTGGGCTGACTTGTTCCCTTGTGACAAAACATTTCGCTAAAGGCTTTCATCAATTGTCGAAGACCAAGCATTGGCAAGTCCTTGATGTTGGCTTGTCGTGGTAGTGCCTCGGCAGCCATGGTCCGAATGCCATGAAAATAACGGCGGTCTACCAGGGTCCTGGTGAGAAAACCTGAGGCGATGGGATGCAGGGGGCCGTGTGTAAGATACAGCATGGCATCCTGCTGGGCAACAACGTCCCTATCCTGCTGAAGTTGTGACACGTACATGTATGGCTCCAGTGTCCGTTTCATATCACAAGACCACTCAAAGTCAGCATCTACACGGATCCATTCATAAGACTCTTGGTCCATCTTGCGTTCGGTTTCTGGATCCCAATCGATCAGCTCCCATTGGGCCTGTTCCTCAGGTGTTTGGAGAACGTCACCCAGACAGTACAGTAGAGTGTCGTCAAGGTTCTCCGCATCCATGCTAGCACCGACGTTCTGCTTTTCCTTCATGCGCCGAGTTCTCTTAAGTCTTTTGTATTTCGTGTTGTATGGGATTTCGAATTTGGTAGATCTTGTAGCATCTTCGCGGATCTCCAGAATGTGCTCGTAGGGGGTTCCGTCAGCTTCGTGTATTCGAACAGTCATGGGGCCAGTAAATAATGGCTGAACTTCGCCGGCCTTAACACCAGATCGACGCTCCTTGACAACACGTAGAAAGTCATCCTTCTCCAGCGGCGGTCTCTTAACCGTCTGGAATTGGATTTGGTTCAATGTAAGCTCAACGCATAATCGTTTCTTGTTGAACTTCGCTTTGACGTCGAATCGAGGACAGCCTGAGCCATAAACCCATTGGGCCCAGAAGCTCTCCAGTCGGTACTTTGCTCCCTTCTCGCATGTTGCTCTGAATTTCTCCGTTTCAAGGATAGTAGCCTTGTCAGAACCCTCGATTTGAACCTTTGTCAGCATCTTTGAGAGGATACGGGTCAGGCCATGTCCTCCCGAAGCCTTGATGAGCCGCTTATCAAGGATGAAGAAAATCACTGGAGCTTTAAGAGCCATAAAATCCATCTCGAACTCCCCCAAGTGGAGATAAGCACCGAGATCATAAAGAGAAGGTCGGTCGACGTCCACCTGAACAAGCTTGTCAGATAAAGTCTTCATCCGGAATCTGTATTCGTTGTTTCCGCACAATTTCTTCATGAAAAGGTCGGTCATGAAATGCGCAATGCCGATAATGAGCCACATGTCATTCCTCGTATTTGGTATCATGTTGATACCGATCCATTGATAAGCTAATGTCTGGACAATCTTCCTAGTAACGTCTATCTCGGTGTCGATGATGTCGTCAGGAAACAGCAAACGATTGCTGATAAAGGCCATGGAGTAAAAAGACACAGTGTCTTGGACCATGTCGTCGAGGAAGCACAGCTTGAAATTGCCAAAAGGATATCGAGCGAATGTGAAGGTAAAGAAATCGGCAGCCATGGTGATGGCTGCTGCTGTATTGCGAACCCAGTCGGCACGGTGCGGTAGGCAATAGGCGTGCACCTTGAGTGCGTTCATGCCAAGCTTCACCTCGTCCTCTTCTGTGCGGAATTCGGAGGACAGGTCAATATGTTCAAAAGGTCCAACAGCGAAACCGAGCTTCTGCGAGGATACTTTCTTCTCAGGCTCAAAAGTCATGATCTTTTTGTGATCATCCTCGGGATCAACTGTTTCCTCCATGAGAAATCCTGAGCAGACGACTGACATTTCCCGGAGTTTATCTTCTTCAGCAAGGTTGGAGGCTCGTTCTTGGCCATCGATTTGCATTTTGTCAAGATTGTTGCCATTCTGCTGCGTTGCGAGTGCTTGTTGTAGAGCATCGCCTAACGTGCGAGGATACTTGATGGATATCCTCCAATCGCACCGTGATCCATGATCATCCACACACGGGAAGATGCAAGATGAAGTCCCGGGATGTATTGAGCTTCGCGTATACATGTGTGTAAATCGATTATCCAAGGGGTCGACACCAACGAATTGTATTCCATCTCGCGGGTTCACGTTGGTAAAGGGAATGGTGATCTTGTATTGCTTGTTGGTTTTCTCAGCCGGATCAGTACTCAACATCGACTTTCTGATGATGAGTCTTGGCCGATCTGGCTCGGCTTTGCCGCGGAGATTCACCTTGAGCGATCGATAGACTGGGGTGCACCCTTCGAACTCTCTATGTTCGGCGGGGACATCTTTCTTTCGGCTGCTGAATAGAGGCTGGGCGCGTTTGCGGCGAATGTCGTGATGATCGGCCCTCAAACTCCAGCTTGCGGGATATGACAGCTTCGCATACGGGTCGTTGTAGGTCGCAATAGTCTTTCGCTTTTGGCCCTCGACGAGGTCACCATTGATTTCTCGAACTTCAGCAACGTAGACATTTTCGGTATCGATCTCGCAATCAGCAGCATCCAACACTATGTCGTCGACCTTGTCATTAAATGTCACGATGAAGATATCAGTTGTTCCGTCGATGCGCTTGTCGCGAAAGTTGACTTCGAGGTTGACTTCTTGCTTGAGAACGAAATACTCGAGGACTGGCCCATCATCCGCAGAAGCTGCTCCGTCGTCTGCATCCAAGAGAGAGTGATTCAGAGGCTCAGAAGCCTGAGGCATGGCAAGGGCAGCCATTTCGACTGGTGGTATGCAGCGTAAGGGAAACACGGCCGGGAGGGGCCCCTTGGAGCTCGTATTCACGAATGCTGCATCGATGAAGATACTGTTCTTATGCGCAAGGTGATAGAAGATTCGAACTCGCTGGGTGTATTTGTAATCGGTATCGGATTCGTCGCGCAGTCGCAGGTTTCGTTCGAGGCTTTGGCGCAATCTAAATGGGGATACCTAGCGGAGATGATCCAATGCAAGAGACGTCAAGAGAGCTATAATTAAGAAGATTTCGAGGAAGTTGATAGAGAGAGAAAAAAAACTAAGGTGAGAAAGCCAAATGCCGTAGAAGCGCAAACACGCGAAAACCTAGAGAAAAAAGGACCGTCTGGTGCCTCTTGCCGTGCACTTTGCAAAGAGGAAAGACAGCTCGCGGCGCGTTGCAGGAAGCTTGTGGTGCACGGGCCACTTTCTGCGTGATGAGGCTCCCATCCAGACCCACTCAACTTACAACTGCAACCAACAACGGGCGGCTTTGAATAGCTTCAAAACAATAGGATGATAGATTTCCTATAGCATATCACAATTGAGTAAGTTATCATCTCATCATTGAGTCAAACTCAGGAACCCTCCTACTCTCTTACTGTAAACATTTATTGAGTTCCTATAATGTTGAAACATTTGATATATGGCCGTTACAGCCGTGGTTATCTCACAAATCTCAACCGCCATTTAGCCAAATTCCAGTACCACCAAAAGACGTCACACCGTTTGCATCAAGGCCTACTGCTGTTTGAAAAGGGATATTATTTCCAACACATCGTCTGATGATAACTATCAAGACTGCATAAGCCCACACCCAAAGACTGCAATACCTTTGCTCCTGCTGGGACAGCTCAGATCCTTCCTTACCTGAACGCCAAACCATATACCTATATAACAACTGACTTGCACAACCTCTCCGCTATATGTTACAAGCAGCCAAGCAAATGCCAATCACTTCTTGCTGCGTCTTCGGTCTCGGCGCTTCTTCCTCGCCCGGACCTTGAGGGTATCTTCATCACGGTATTCCTCCGGCAAATCAAAATCAACCTCGGGTATCTCAGGAATGGGCAGACCCCATGCCAATATCTTCCTCCCTGTACGCCTGTTCCTATTTAAAGCGCTGTCACGCTCGTACCGCTTCGTGAAGAAAGACTTGAACTCTCTGGGCGGCTCTGGTGGCTTTGGAGCTGGTGGTGCCTTGGCAGGACGTGGAGCCTTAGCTGCAGCTGGTTGAGGTGTCGATTTGCGGTTCTTCGATGCTTTCGAAGTTTTGGATCTCGCCATTGCTTCCTCTTGGAGCTGCTTTGCCGGCGACGCCGAATCGCTGGCATTGCCATCTGCCACTTCATCGCCTGTTTCGTCTTCGTCGACACTCGAGTCTTCCTCGTGCTCTTTCTCGGCTCGAGCTCTGTCTTTCTCCATCTTGCGCCTCTTCTCTTCCAGAACATAGTTGCGATATTTGTCAAGGACGGCCTGGCAGCCCTTGATGAAGTGGTTACGAGCGGGTTCAAAGGTCTTCTTTTTCGTTTCTGTTACTCCGCTCACGCCCATTACCCTTAGCCAATCGTGGCCTTGCAGGCCCTCTAAAAGCCGGATAATGTGGTCTTTTTCATGTTGAGCTCGTCCCTTTTCAGCATTGCGTACTGACCTTTCCAGTCGCTCAGCTCGACGATGTATTGGCTGAAATAATTTATCTGGTAATGGATCTTCGACTGTCTTATTTTTGGACTGCGATTCTAGAAATCCCAAGTCGATTTGCTGACAATCAAAGACATTGTAAAACAGTGCATCGCCATATCCTCGTACGGGATACTCAGTTGCGGGGTTGTGATGCTGCGGAATAGCGCGTTGGTTGTCTGAAACTGCGCGTCGTGGATCAGAGTCAACAATAACTATCGGCGTATCGACAGTGAACAGTTCTAAAAAAGAAATGTCAGAGAATACTGCACTGCAAGGTTGACGACGCAAAGGTGAGCGACAGGGACTTAATTCACGTACGCTGTTCTTTGGGCTCATTGCCAATTACCTCATCGTAATCAGAGAAATAGGCAGAAAGCTCGCTCTTGAACCTAGTGGCTTCCTGGGAACGAAGCTTCCGGCCTTGTTCTTTTGTATTGGTATCGCTCGGCTGAGGTTGTAACCGATCGAGTTCGTGTTTTAGCCCATTAATGACTTTGCTCTGGTGTTGTGTAAGGGTTTGTTCTTGCTTTGGCTTTGATGTCGCGTTGTCGGTCGGGGGAGGAGGGATGTTTGGCGTCGTCGCAGTCGCCACTGTAGGCGTCGCAGCAGGTTGGCGCGTGGTCGACGACGCTTCTTTGTTGTCGATGTTGGCAACACGGAGTCTGTGAGAGCCCTTTGCAGGAACTTCGACTGTTATACGCGATTTCTTGGGCTTAATCGCATCAAAGTCGCGATCGTGGGCGTCGAGTGCCCTCTTGTTGCGCCCTGCCCCTGGGGCTCCTCCGCCCTGGGCGTGGGCGAATACGCTTGCTGGGGATGGCAGGTGGTGGTGTGAGTGATGATGCTGATGCGGAACTTCAGCGCGCCGCGAGGAACGGGTGACGGAAGCCATTGGGAAATGTCGAGATGCCGGGCATGATTTCAAGGCTGTGTTTCTTTGAATCCGCCGGCTCGGTTTGGCGATGGCGCCTCGACTCTAATGGGGTTTTTCGATGGGTTTGCTGGGCGTCTTTGGTGCGAGTGCGACTGACTGAACGTTTGCAGTCAAATGGAAGCTGAAGTGGGCTCCAGATGCCCCTTACGCCTAGGCACCTAAGTTTTTATAGCGCTGATTTTTAGAGGGGTGACACCGCAAGATCCTCTGCAGCGCATTGACGAACGCGATTTACAGAGCATATGCGCGCCATAGCCAGCCGACACTTTAAGGTTAGTAGGACTTGCATTGTTCCCACGCATTGTACATATCAAACTGGAGATGTTTGGCTCCTTCAAACATATTCATCATGGACTTCGTCAAATATCAATCTCCCAAATAATACCTGTTGGTACACGGAAACATCGTTCAATGCGGCAGGCACGCAAAGAATCTAGCTACTAAATATTATTGAAATAACGACTCACAATTTATTTTACTATTCTACATGCAACTCTAATGCACTACGGTTTCCACGCGCAAATACTATTTCAGAATAAAAGTATAATATTTTGCGGTTCATTTTTACGCTCATGATATATTCTTGTTAATTCTTAGATGCCTATTACCTAGTGCGAGTGTTGTTTCATGTGTCTTTGATGTATAGGAACTGGTGTCAAGGCTAGTCAGATTTCCAACTGGGAGCGTTAAGAACTGGTGTTGATCTAGTGATACTGAGTGATCATCTCATTCATCTGCAGATAATGGTTAACCATAACAAGTGATGATGAGTCAGTCATGTGTTTATTGAATTCGAAAGAAGCAGGCATGTATATATGGCTGGGGTTGATGTTGTAATTGCATTACACTACAAGTTCAAAGAGAATGGATGTAATAAAATACTATGGGTATTCGTGCTTAAGGTCGTGAATCATAACTCGAGCACTGCTCTATGCCTGGGGTATTATATCAGAAAACAAAAACACCATGCCGCCCATAACGTTCCTTTCACACATGCATTTGCTCAACATCCTCCTTCTGCTCTCTCTTGGCAGCTTGCTTCTCCTCCTTTGTCGGTTTGATACCGAGCTTCTTCAAGGCCTTCTTCACTGGCCTGCCCTCTTGCTTCTCCGCTTCCTCTCGCTGGAGTACCTCTCTCTCTTTCTCTGCGCTTTGACTGTTATCCTTGGCTTCCTCCTCCCGACGTGCTGCCTCCTCGGGAGCCACGATTTTGTCTTTCCTATGCCCCACGCGTTGCGCCAAGTCCTTACCCTTGCGTTTTGTCTTGAGATATGACTCCAAACCGATGAGCACCACGTACGATTTAGAAATGGAGACGTGGCTCATGTCCACCTCGGACTGGCGAAGGCTGTGGACAAATGCTCGGAAGTTGCTTGCTGGAGGGCGGTAATGTCCACTCAACGGAGACAAGGACGACAATCGGCCGTTCTTGATCTTGATAAGTCCAGCTGCTGATATTCGACTACCCTGGAGGAAGGACGAATGTTGAAAAGCGCCCGAGTCCTTGATACCAACATACATCCGAAAGTTTGTATCCGCAACAAATATCCATGTGTTCTTTCTGACTGATTTGCGCATCATTTTGTTGAAAATCGTAGATGCTGAAATCTGTGACACCTTGTGCATTCCCTGAGTATTGTCATAGCCAGGTGTTGCATACTTGGCTGCCCGGTCTGCTTCTCGTTCCGACTCTAGTGAAGATTCTGAACTTGAGCTACTAGCATAGCCTTGAGATTGGAAATCTGAAGGTTGAGCTGCAGCATTGAAAGCCGGCGTGGAATCACTCACAGGCACCACGCCATGTATACTGTCCTTGAACTGTTCTGTAGTATCAATGCGCTGGCCATTTTTCGCCCAGCATAACCTCCCTTCATTGTCAACTTCTACTAGGTAGTATTGGCGTTCCTCGCGAGACAGATATCGAACTTGCTCTCTTTCAAGTCTGTCTCGTGGACAACCGTCAACTTCGATATTGCGACCTTCGCCGTAGTCGAGCCAGTAAAAGAAGTTCTCATGTGTATCTGTTCGTTTCCAGACTTCATGATATCTGCAAAGATTGCTTCCATAGCGGTGTTTTTGGTCGACCATCTCAAGGAAGTATCGGATGCCCATCATGCGCGCCTCATGCCTGCGAGCGGCAGTGGCCTTCTCACGTCTCGCTCGCGCAGCGGCTCGTTCTTCGGGTGACGCATCTTCATCTGAAGAGGATTCTGAAGAAGAAGAATCGGATAAAAGATCATCATGACCAGCTCGTCGTGCGATCGCACTAGCCTTCTTCCATTTCTCGCGAGCATTCTCTGACTTATGTTGTGTAGCATGGTCCGCTTCTAATTTGTCGACGACATCGTTGTCTAAATCTGTTCTGGGCCGTGGCTTTGTTGCGTTTCGAAATTGCGCCTCACGAATCGCAGTAACCCATCGTGTACTTGCGTCTAAGCCAAATCCTTCGAGTTCCCTTCTTGTGCGATAGCCTCGAAACGTCTTTTGTATAGTGCGCGCCGCTTGCGCCTGACCGTCCTGAGTGTTGGTTGACATACTGGCTGCTCTATTGCGCTGACGCTGGGCTTCGCGCAACCAGCGCCTGCGCTCACGATTTCTGCGCTTTGTTTCCTGTTCACGTTGATGTTGAACAAAGGCAATTCGTTCAAATTCTTTTGGTGAAGGAGGTCGCAGAGATTCCATGTATTCTTTTGTCTTAGTTTTTGTCGCAAACGACGAACCACTAATAGAAGCAGCAGCAGCAGTAGATGATGACGCAGTGCTGACGAGTGAGAATTTGGAGTCAGTACGGGCTGGTAACGGTAACGGCGATTGTCGCGGGGTCCCCTCCATATTGTCTGAGACTGGCACTAAAACAGGTAACATTAAATAACGGTGTTCTAGAATATCGAGTTGCGTCATGTTCGTGGGGTGAGTTGGACTGATAGTGGGGGTGGAAACTAAAGTTGGTGATAATTACGAGTTGTAACTGAACGTTTTCGTAAATGACGGAGCTGACCAAGAACATGAATAGAAGAGGAGGAGATAAACTTGCTTGTCATCAATCGTCGGCATCTATAAGTTGGATCTCGTGGACCAGAATCTGGATCTTTATATAGATGTGCCCTTGACACTGACGCAGACACAGGTCGATGCCCAGAAAACTTGCATGTTCCATCCCGGAAGAACGGCACTTGGCAATCCTGTTAGATATCCAAGATTATTGGCATCATCGTAAACCTTCAAGCTTCCAGGCGGCTTAGCCCTCTAAAAGTGCCGTCCAACAATCGAAGTTCCTACACCATACCTTGAGTGGTCTAAATCCTCTTCTCTGAGTTCCATGTCTCGGCTGTGCCATTTACGAACAACGGGTTAAAGAACCTGGCTACGCCTTGTGGATCCTTTCTACTACTCTTTGCATTGATGATTGGCATGAGCGTAAATAAGCATCTGAGCTATGCTTAGATAACGGTTAAAGCAAGCCAAGTTTGTTAGGCACTTCGTAAAATGCTGATACATTCACTAACTCCAGGCTAGTAAACATGAGATAGCAGTAGAGAAACGGATATCCAACATTCGCTCATTGGCTAGGCAAAGCTATTCGTTATACTTGCTCAGCCATAGAATGTTGGTCTAAGGAAAAATATAGCTCAACCGCGCGGACTATGCCCAAGCGGTACAGCCCTTGAATCGATCAGAATACCATATCCTGCTCTGGCGGCTATGCCCGGCCCTTTCTGTCACGACATCTCAAACGCCCAGCGATGACATGCCGCTGAGCGCAGCAGCTACTGCCTTGGCAGACAGCTGGTATGGATTTGGTCAAGTCTTGACTCTTCTCTCTATCGATGCCAAATCTTGGTACTGTCTTGGCCTCCCAATCAACAAAAGCCGCGTAGTGACAACTCTGACTTGGAAGTAACAGAAAGGATAAACTGTGAGACATCAACACGTAGGTCATCCAACTCATTATCATTAACGTGGATCCCTGGCCTGGGCTTATGTGCGTGAGACCAGGCCGAAGTTATATATATGGTTTGTACAAAGAGGCCTCATTCGAGACTGAAAAGTAAACTTATGTAACGAAGAGAAGATGCTGGAAAGATGGCGACGCTATGCAAAGAGAAACTCCTTAAGTACGGGCGACCCAGAAAACTCTGGATTTAACAATATGCAACTAAAAGGTCAGAATAACGTCGGAAGACTGAACGTTGGCATACGCACTTGAGGAAATATTGTAGACCAGCTCGTCTCTTCTCCAGAAATCGAGGTCGAAATTTAGAGATGACACTTTTCGGCGGAAGCGCCGGAACAGCCGCCTCGAAGCCCGGGAAGGTCTGAATCAGCCGGTATCGAAAGTCGTCAAACTCCGAATAACGTTTCCGAATGTTCATGAAACTTCCCTATTAGCAGCGTCAGTCAGTTGTTAACAACGTCCAGCCAAACACGCCACCACTGAGCCGCCCAATCACTCACATTCAGAGTTTCGACACGTATATTCCACACCACAAAAGCCCCGATATTCGTCGCACTGCCGTTGACGATGGTATAGTTGACGATCTCAACACTTTTGGCCCAACAAGCGCTATTACGGTCATCGAGGTCGCTCGCTTCATTGTCACGAAGTGTAATGGCACCGGCTGGAAGAATGGACTCGGTCGACATATTCGAAATCGTCCGCTGATGGCCATTGCGTGTGTTGAGCCAATACGGTGGGGAGGTTACTGGCGAGAGAGGAGACGACGTAGAGATATGCCGTGGGTTGCTGTCATTGTTGCGATCATGGTCAAGAGACGTGCGCGGTGTCTCAAATACAGTAGAAATGGTCTGTGTCTCGATGCTGTCTGGGGGCGGAGCGCGGGCACCCAAATTGCCACCGCTGGGCGTTTGATCTATCGCAGTCGCCATTCAACCATGCGATGACTGACCACTACAGTTGTGGATATCGAAAGTCGCAGATGGGGGCAATTATCGATGCACAAATATCGAGAGGGTCGTGTTAGAAATGGTCCAATGGTAGAAAGTAGTAATAGAATGTTGCAATGATGATTCAGTCGATCCAGTCGAATGATGCTGATGTTGATGAATGGTTGAAGTCGTATTTGCGAGTCAGGAAACGGCCCACGAATTGCAGCCCTGCTTTTCACCTAGTACTGAACAGTAGTCGACACCTTAACCGCAAGGATTAAGAAATTATTGTGCCAAAGGATTATACAAATTATATAGAAACGATGTCGGTCTCAATTGGGAAGCTGAGCGAGGAATTCTACCAGAGTCATGATTCTTTGTGAATGTGGCGATGAGTCGTTTCAATTGAAAAGATGGAAGTGATGTCGTAGAAATTCTACTGCACCTTCCTTTTCCCGTATGGACGGCACCGTTGACGGGCCGTCTGTGCAGCTGCCTTTTTCCGAGCGGGCTGATGGAGGGGCCGGCGCCCCGGTTGATGGTAACTTAGAACAACGCACTGGTACAGTTAATAAACACCTTCAGATTTATCTAGATCATGATTACTTATAAACAGTGCTCATGGCTATACAGTGTAAGAAAGTGACAAATATGACCATGCCCTTTGGACTAAATATTAAAGAGTCTGTCTGTTTTTTCGATGGCGATGGCATACTTATACAATTCTTTTCGCTACTTTGTGAGAAACCTGAGCGTAGGAAACGCTGGGCATTGTTGGTGAAAGAAGGGCATCGCTGCATCTGCGTATCCACGACAAGCATGATATACTTGATCCCGGAGCTGAAAAAGCCACGTCCGTTCCGTGCCGGACTGGAAGGAGTCGCGGGTCGGGTGCCGAATGTCTAAGCTTTCGGAATGTCGTGAAGCCAAATCGGTAGAATTAAGCTCCTGTTAAGCTACAAGATGAAGTACTGGAGAGTACGGCACATGAGGCTCTGTCAGCTCTACACCAAGCCGCTGAACTCTCATTCTATCATGAGACATTGTCACATGCTCTGAACCAACCGCAGCCCACCTCACAGTGGAATGCAGGGATTGGAGAGGTTGACGGCTCATCAAGGAATTCCAAAACGCCGTGGCGCCTGGATAACTCAATCGCAATGGAATAACTGTGATACGTATTAAGTTGGGCTTTGATGGCCAGATTGAATATGACGTGAAACGAAGAGCTTCATCATGACCTCAATAAGATTTCCGTAATATCTTACCTTGACACTGTATCCATCTTAAAAATCACAAGGTGTGGCTAACCCTCCCAAGATAGAGTTATCTGTCATGGTTTAAGCCATGAGTGAGATCCTGCAAGTATCCGCAATTCGACCGATGGCAGAGTGCATCAAACACGAATAACGATACGAGGATTCGACGGGCGATAGGATGTCCTCGGGTGACGAGTCTTGTCTCCAAGACGGCAAGACCCAAGAATTGTACTCCGCTTCTGTATGTAGACTGTCTCAGTCCACAGAAATTGTGAAACCACCTGCGATATTGGGTGTCCAGATCATGATTCACCAACTGTCATGTCTGATACCTCATAAAAAAGTGTACAGTTATGGACACGCTTCAACAAGTGTGTGTAGTTGAGGCGCATGCCAAGTGTTTCTTCGGCCGCGTCAGCACCATCGAGGAGCATAACAAAGATGTTCTCAACACCAACGATTGGCGCGATATCGAGCATCATGTCCTCGTCGGCGTGCATTGCGCGGGGTTGAGGAAAAGGGTTCAGTGCCATGCCCCGCTTACATGCAAGAAATACGAAGGATATCGACTGGCCCAGATGCCTAGTACAAAACAGAGTTACCCGTTATGGGAAGAGTTGGTCACTGTTCTCACCACCGAGTGGCCACTTCTCCGCAAGTCATGCTTCAACGTGATTATGGTGGGCTCGTACTTGTTATGGACGGCCTCAACCACCAACTGGAACGCGTCGTTGGCGTGATTCAAGATGCACTCATTGATGCACAATGAAAAGACCCTCATAACAAATGTGCAGTTGCAGTTGCAGCAGCAGTGGGCTTATCGATTCATGACTATGTGGAGTCTGTAGTCTTCGGCCGTTCGCGCCACCAAGCCAAGATTGGTGAGCAGATGAGACAGGTGGTTCAGAAGAAACGAGGTATCGGCTCATCCACTCGCGTGGCCACGATGGGGAAGAGAGACAATTGAGACCCCATGGAGGTGTAGAATCAGGTGAATCAGATCTCCATTGGGATCTGCTGAAGATCATGAAAAAAAGACAGGGCTTTTGGGAATAAAATCGATAGTATCGACTCCTTTTAATCATGTCTATTAAAATCAAGGGCCTTGGAGATTGCATTCATGGAAGTTCAGGCCAAGCTCCCCAGACCGCCCTAAAACGCCCAAGCTTCAGCGGCGAGCCGTACTAGTTGAGTCTATGAGGCCTAGCCTCGAGCGGATACCGGGATTCTCTGTGCACAAAATGCGCCGAGTGGCGGGCTACATGGAGCAAATAACTTCCCATGCCTGTTGGGATGAGGCAGAGCTAAGCCTAATCTCGATTTGTTACTGCTCAACTCCCCTGCTCCCTGTCAGAACAAATGGGGAGATTGGTGCTACTGGTGCGACTTCATCCACCATCCGTTGTTGTGATATTGCCCAGCCTCGGGTCTTGCGCTGAAGCTGGCTCCAGATCATTTCTCCTAATGCTATAGCTCGGCTGTAGCGAGTAACTGGGGTCTTATGGCTTACCGCTTACAGCGCTGTGGTCTGTAGGAGAAGATAGACCTGACCCATCGTTGATATGTCTCAGACCTCCTCGACCTTTTTCCTCAACTTCTTCTTCCCTCTCCTCACCTGCATTTGATACACTCGCTATATCAGACCTGGTCTTGATTCCCGACAGTCGTTGATTCTTTACTCTCATCTTCTATTCATTCTGTCGCTCCCACTTCTCTTGAAGTTACAATTTACTTTCATGTGAGTCAAGCAACGGCGAGGCCGCACCTTCTTCCTCTGTTGTCTTAGTGATAGCATTTTGCATACCTGCCTCTCCTTTCTCATGATCACTACCAATTTCCCCAATTTGAGAAAGACGCTATTACAGTCTTGCCATTGGAATAAAACCGCTGACCCCCTTTGAAGCAAACCATTTTTCGTCAATCTTCGCCGTTTACGAACTTTTGAACATCAAATATAGATCGACGTACATACATATCAGCATAAAGCACTTCCAATTCTTGCTACCAAACACCGATACGCCATCATAATGCCTTCTCTTCGAACAATCGTCTTCGCCGCTGCTGCGTCAGCTGTCACTCTTGTCAATGCCGACTATGTGATCGACCCCGAGAGTGTGCCCCTGTCTCAACGCAGTAAGTAGATGCTCTTCCATATTGAACATGTCGAAATCAAGCGCTAACAGTAACGCAGAGGTGTGGTGCCAGAACGAAAGGGAAACATGTCCCATGATTTGTGGACAGACCAGTAAGGGGGATACCAAGGTCAACGAATGTGATCCTGTAAGTCTTGTTGCCGAATCTTGGATCACTCAGCATAGGCTAACCCACCTCACTTCAGAAAACCCTCACCTACGGATGCATCTGCGGTGACGGAAAGCAACCTAACGTGTCCGAATACTCCCTCACCCTTCCCTTCTACGTCTGCCAGGAATGGGGCAACCAGTGTGTTCAAGATTGTGCCGGCAGTTCCTCTTGCGCTTCTGACTGCCGTCAGAACAACCCTTGTGGCGCCACCAACCCCAAGAAATACAACACAACTTCCACAGCTACGGATACTGCTGCTGTTGAGGCCACAGCTAGCGCTACCGATGACCCCAACACAGTTTACACTGATACCCCTGGAAGTGACAGCGGCAATTCTGACTCCGCCGAGTCAAAAAAGAGCAACGGCGCTGTCATTGAGGTCGGCCGAACATGGGGTCTGACTATTGTCCTGGGTACCATGTTCGCTGGTTTTGCCATGCTATAAGCGCGTAAAAACGCTTATCAGCTCCTTGCAACACTGCGGAGGGCGGAGAGTGGACTTCGCGTACGTTTCTTGCATTGATTCGATTCTTTTGTTTTTATTGCGCATACATTCCTTGAAAGCCTTGGACGTCTAGGTGTTGGGTTGTCTTTTCTGGCGGTACATTGTTGGTTTTTTATGATTTCGATATAGGGAACGCCCTCGTACAGCATTAATATGGGTAATGTCAAAGGGAGAAGAGAAAGCGGCGAGTGGTGGTTAGCAAAAGACAAATACAATGTCATTGACTGCTTTGTTGCAGTTGAACCACCAGAATAAACTCATACAAAACCGATATGATGCAGTATTTTATCGGTGGCAACTAACTTGTGATATAAAGCGAAACGCCGCTTGCTGTATTTCAGAGTCATGTCTAGGTGGACTTTTCTGGTACTCGATGACTTACCAAAGATTAATTGATCTTTAGGTATTACTCCACATTCCATGTTACTGGGAAGCTTGGGAAGTTCTGGACTTTTGGCCGGGCCATCGGATCAACCAGATTGCCGTTGTACAGTGTTTCTTCTGAACCCACACGCCTTCTTCCATCGAATGACACTAGAATGAGCAGTTCGTATTCTTGTTCATAGTGTTATTGCTCACGCGCTCACAAGCCTAGAAGGGCATGTGAAACTCAATGCAAGCCAGCGAGATAGACCCATCTTCTCGGCTCTGACGGATGAGCTCAAGTCGAAACGATCTCGTGATGAGCCAACAATGCGATTCATATACTCGCGACTCCCGTTTGAATGAGATGATGATACAAGAGTATTGCAGAGCCTCAGTATAAGATCAGCTATCGAGTCAGAAAAGGGGTCATGGACGCAAGCTGCCCGACCTATTTCGTTAGCTGTCAAACCGATTTTTCTGGACCAGACGAGTTCTAGTACGTAAAGAAGCCGCTAATTACCCAATTTTAGACGTCCGTTTCCCCTGTAGTGGACCGGATCGCTGCTGTGCGCAGGGGCGTTTACGATCCAGGGGGCTTGACTGGTACGACGATACCAGTGCGAAAGTCGAAGGCTGAATGCCAATTTAGAGTCCGTGTTGTGATGGAGTGAGCAAAACCTGCCCCCTTTAAACCTTCTCCAATCCTCTCTTTTCTCAAAAAACAAACAAAAGCCTTTTGGCGATATTTGTCCATCGACACATACTCTCTATTATATTAATCAATTGTCCCACGCTTCACCGCTATTCTTTGGACCGTTCTACTCTGTCTCAGCCCTCCCGGCCGTTTGCGCAAATCAGCTCCGTCGCATATTCCTTGGCTTGAAACTCGTCTGCCATTGTTGATAAGGAACTACTCTGCAATTATCTGGTCTATTTACAACCGAGTATTTTGCCCACGTGCCGCGTCTCCTGTCTCTGTTAGGATTGCCCTTCTAGAGAAAAGAACCGAGTGTCATTTATCGTTTGCGGATCTAAGTCCCTATCCAGCATTATACCCTGCTGCTGCACGAGATACTTTTGCGCGTGCACACTGCTGCAGGTCCAATCTTTGGGGGGTTTTGCCGATACTTTTTTTTCTCCTTCTCCTGTTTAAAAGAGATCCCCATTTTGCCCCTCCTCCTCCGGCCCCTCTCTTTTCATCATGTCTACAAGCGAGACACTCCCGCTCTACAACCCATCGGCAACCGACCCGGACGGTACCAATATGGCTCCCAATACGAGTAAGTTGAAAGGATGAATGAGAGGCACCCCGAATACTTGGGTTGCTTTGTCTCGTGGAAAATGCGCTGGGAACTAACTCTTTTGCTCAACAGAAAAGAATGTTGCCGAGTGCATCTCTGATGACGCACTTGTGCACTTCAAGTCATACAAGTACTCAAGTGTCGACATGTCGCCAGTCTCGAAATACGTTCTCGGTCCTTTCGTACGTGCTTCCCAAACCTCGAACTATTTCTCTATAATTTTATCGACCTTTTTGAGTATCAATCTCAAGATTGATGCGCAGAAAAGCAACCTTTACCTCTTCTGCCACGTTTTTGGAGCTCACAATAGCTAACACGCGCTTTGTCATGTAGTGGAACGCCTCTGTCAACCTCCTCCCACTATGGATCGCGCCCAACATGGTCACCCTTTTGGGTTTCTGCTTCATTCTCATAAACGTTGCTTTCTGCGCAATCTGGATGCCTGATCTGGTTGGACCGGTATGTTGGAATTACTAACTTGCTCTCAACCGCGCACTAACAATTGTGTAGGCTCCATCATGGCTATACTTTAGCTTCGCGTTCGGTCTCTTCATGTACCAAACAATGGATAACCTCGACGGAAAGCAAGCGCGACGAACCGGAACCTCGAGCGGCCTCGGTGAACTCTTCGACCACGGTATCGACTCCCTCAACTGCACGCTGGGAAGCTTGCTTGGAACTGCTTCCATGGGCCTGGGAACCTCTACGGCTGGTATCGTCACTGCGCTCTGCCCTTGCCTGCCTATGTTCTTCTCGACATGGGAGACCTACCACACGCACACTCTCTTCCTCGGTTACATCAACGGTCCTACCGAGGGTATTCTAATTGCCTGTGCGATCATGATCATTTCCGGCATTTGGGGACCTGGTGTCTGGGCTATTCCTCTGGCTAATGGCATCAAGGACCGCCTGCCTGGTCTTGCTGAGCTCCTCGGTGAGACAAGCTTCAAAGATGTCTGGGTCGGCTTGATCATCGGCTCTCTCGTCTTCACACAGATTCCCTTCTGTGTTCTCAACGTTGCCAAAGCTCGCAAGTCTCGAGGAGAGCCCATTCTCCCCGTCTTCCTCGAATGGATCCCCATGGGCGTGTACACCGTTTCAATTTCTGCCTGGATTTTCTCTCCCTACAGCACCATTAGATCCGAGAACCATCTCATGCTCTTCTGCTTTATTATGTCATTCGTCTTCGGTCGCTTGACAACCAAGATCATCCTCGCCCACTTGACACGCCAGCCTTTCCCCTGGTGGACTGTCATGCTGTACCCTCTTATTGGTGGTGCTATCCTCGGAAACTTGCCTCGTGTCGGACTTCCTCAAATCAGCGCCGAGTTTGAGCTTTTCTACCTGTGGGCCTACCTTCTATTTTCCATGGTTGTCTATTTCCGCTGGGCCTGGCTCGTTGTTACCAGCATCTGCAACTACCTCGGTATCAACGCCCTAACCATCCCTAAGGAGAAGCAGATTGCCAACAAGGCGGCCCAGGCTGCCAACAAGCTGCATTAAGCCGGAAATAGCCGTTCCGGTTATCAAGACTTAGTTTGGACCAAATTACGAAGCCCGAAAGATCGAAATGACATATATATACACTACCTAATCGGCATCCACCTGGAGAGGCGCAGCATTTGAAAGGAAGAAATCATGGGGAAAATTACGGTGTCGCAATACAGGTTAAAGAGGCAAAGCATGACGATGGGCGTTTGGTGTTTACACAGCGGGTTACCGCATTCTTTCTGACACTAGGATATAGATGTTATGTCCTGTTGAGAACCTTTGGAGTATAAGTTTTAATAGATTTAAATGAGGAGTATGTGTAGATGACGGGAGCTCATGACCTTTTGGATAAGGTCCGGCTTTGGCGTATAGGACGCGAGTCGAAAATCAATATGACAAGAATTTAATAACTCTACATTTTCTCCTACTTCATGTTAGTGTTAATGCCATCACTTTTCCTTTATCGCAGTTATCATGATCCTGTTGGTTCACTTCAAGTTCTGAAGACGTGGGGTGAACGGGATGACGTAGCTTGCGTTAGCTTCGAAAGATGATGGGATTGCTAGAAATTCCGACTATTTATAGAGAGATGTTTTGCTGGAACTTAGAGTCTGATTGGTGTTTCTTGAGCGAGCATCTTGGGGTAGAGGCTGATACATAGTAGCTCTTCTCACTACCAGAAGCTGATCTAGATTCTCGGTATCCAGGACATACGACAGTCGATGCCTGTCCTTAGGGCAGGGGTTCCATTGAGTCTATGAAGCAAGGGAAAGAATCAAGTTAAATTTTAAACAAGACAAAGCATCTCCAATGAACCATATCTATGGAATGTCCATATAGGTTGAATAATTGCTCGGCATTTAGCCGTGGCCAGTCCAACGATACAGAACTCTAGCATTCAGCCACCGGAACGTTTTTTTTTTTACCCCAGGGTCATTTTTAAGGGACCAATGCGACCAAGGGTCTCTCTCTCAGTCACAGATCCAATGGATGCCTTCCCCGCCATTTCGCATTTGAAAGAGGCGGTCTCTACCAAGCGCAAGGGAAGACAAACTTCCATTGTCATGGTTTATCGAGCTTGATCGCCTTACAGTGGCTCAAAATATTGTATATTGTTCTGACCAACAGACCAATACTTAAAACAATCGATTTATAGAATAATAGTATGGACGCTCTGGCCTGCTATTTCTGGCATTAGGGTCAGCGGCGTGTTAGTTCCTGACTGCTGCAGTAGGTTTGGTTAAAAGTACCTACCACAGCATTGTCGTCTCCCCACTTGAGTCGGCCTAGGTTGTCGTACCTGTCCTTATGGGCTCTCATCCCTTGCATGGTCTAGGATTGGAGAGCTTCAACTCCTGACACGAAGCAACTTGTTTGCTCCAATTCCTTTGTCCACGGCATCTACACTCGCTGCTTTGCCTTGCATTGCATTATATTTTTCGATCAACCCTGTTCCACGTCGATTACAATCCTTTGGACGGACGGAATGAGCTAGTTTCGCGCCCCACGACAAACCAACCCAAAACCCGCTCCTTGTTGGTTTAAAGTAGTATTTATTGGTGTCCGTCCTTCCATGGCTGCATCTTCGACAATGCCTCGAATGCCATCTTCGCTGCCATTCTTTGCAAAGCTACTCGTTTTCGTCTGTCTCCTCGTATCGACCGTCGCCGAGTCCATGACGCTTTCCGACGATGTCCTCCAGAACATTCCTTCGCCAGGCGACGACTTCGATATCAAGAATGGCAAGCTGCTCGCTCCTATTTTGATCCCCCGTGTCCCCGGTACTGAGGGGCAAGTGCGCACCCAGAAGCACTTTGTCGACTTTTTCAAGGAGAATCTCCCCGAATGGACTCTCGAGTGGCAGAATTCAACTTCAAAGACTCCTGTCACCGGAAACAAGCAGGTCCCCTTCTCCAACCTCATTTTTCGAAGAGACCCTCCATGGGCGCAAAAGGGGGATGTGAGTCGACTTACGCTGGTCGCGCACTACGACAGTAAATATGAACCCGAGGGCTTCATCGGCGCAATCGATAGCGCTGCGCCGTGCGCCATGCTGATGCATGTTGCGAGAAGTGTCGAGGATGCGCTCAAGGCGAAGTGGAACAAGATGCAGAAGGACGGCGACATGGACGATGGCCTTGAGGAGACACAGGGAATCCAGATCATTTTTCTAGATGGCGAAGAAGCTTTCCAGCATTGGACAAATGAGGACTCGCTTTACGGAGCAAGGTAAGACCTTGCGTTAGTTTATGGAAAATGTGTGAAATGGCTAACACTATATCAAGATCGCTCGCTGCGGACTGGGAATCTCAGTTCCACGGTTCTCTGGCAACTTACAGAACTCCTCTTGACTCTATCAGTCTGTTTGTTCTTCTCGACCTTCTCGGTTCTCCAAACCCTCATATTCCTTCCTACTTCCTTACCACACATTGGGCGTACCGTGCTATGGCTAGCCTGGAGGAACGTATGCGACAGCTTGGCGTTCTTGAGACCAAGCCGAAGGTCGCTTTCCTGCCGGAAGGCGACAAAGCTGCCCATCGTTTCACACACAGCTTCATCGATGATGACCACCGACCTTTTATGGAGCGCGGCGTTGACATTTTGCATCTCATTCCAACACCATTTCCCGATGTCTGGCATGAGATGACGGATGACGGTGAGCATCTCGATCTACCAACAGTGCGTGACTGGGCGAGAATCACGACTGCGTTCGTGGTAGACTGGATGGGCATTCAAGACTTTATGCCCAAGTTGGTAGGGACTAAGGCGAAGAGGAATGGTGCGGCTTTGACAACTACATCAAGCAAGAGGACGGAACTTTAGAATATGAAAGTACATACTCACACCCTTTAGAGAAATGTCGGTGGGTTTCTTGAGGCTTGGCTTGGCGTTAAAGGCGCGATATGATGGAAAGAGTCATGTAATGAATGAATGGTTCATGTTACAAATTACTGGAGTTAAGGTTTCTTTGATCTGCAAGGATATGCCAATATATCCTCTTGACTGGGTCACATTGGATACCACTTACTCAATCCTTCGACATCAAAAGGATCCTGAGAAAACGCTCATAATCCTCGTGGGTACCGTGCAAGACGGACCGAGGGCGTAGAGGCATTGCTCACCAATTGTGTCGCCAACGTTAGAGTCAGACTAACAGACAACATCCGAAGTAGACGCCGGAATTATCCTGATTGGCCGTTTCTGTCTTGAACCCTGACACCGTCTGTCTAAAGAGGGCGTAATGTAGATTTTTGGCGTCTGAATGATTCGTCCTCTCCATGTTTGAGCCCCCGGACAGTTTTTATGGAGTCTAGAGAGATAGCGAGGTTCGTGATACGTTACGGCCAACTTCCTGTAACGGCTTTTGCGCGACATACGAGTAAGGTAGCCATCATGTTTGTAGTAATTGCAATTGACGTCGCCTTGTTTTGCGCCCTCTTGACTCGTTTATGATTGTCTACCTGATCTAGTTCTTCTATTTAAGTGATCACTACTCCCAACCTCATTTTCCCAAGTCTTGTTCTGAGACAAGTGAATTAACACACTCTTCATACTAAACACTTACCATGTCGGCCATATACTCTGAGGCCCAAGTTGCCAAGTTTCTCAAGCATCTCGGAATACCGCAAGAGTTCTACGTGGGCAACGAGCCTATTCTAGATCATGCCTTTCTCACTGTGCTGCATCAGCATATGATTGCAACAGTTCCTTATGATAACATGACGTTGCATTACTCGTCACATCGCAACATTACTATTGAGCCTCAGGCTCTGTATCAGAAGATTGTGCTTGATGGGCGGGGAAGAGGAGGTTACTGCATGGAAAGTAATCTGTTCTTCTGCTATATGCTTCGAGCTCTTGGTTTCCAGGTGTATCCCGTCGGTGTTCGAGTGCGTCTTCGAAAAGATGGTGTTCCTCATGGTGGATATCCGGGATGGTAAGCCTGGTTTACACAATTGCTATCACCGAGCTAGTGGTCGCTGATTCTCACCTAGGGTTCACATTGTTAACATCGTGACACTACCCGACAACTCCCGCTGGGTTATCGATGCGTCTTTTGGTGGTGATGGTCCTACACGACCCATGCCTCTAGTTGAAGGCGCCGAGTGGCGCAACATGGGCACTCAAGACGCCCGTCTCATCAAGGACTTCATCCCCGGTCAAACAGAGCTCACATCTGGTCGCCGTCTCTGGATCTACCAATGCCGCAACTCCCCCGATCAAAACTGGAACAGCTTCTACGCTTTCAGCCACTCTGTCGAGTGGCTACCCGCCGATTTCGAGATACTCAACTGCTACACAGGCACGAGCCCTCGAAGCTTTCAGACACATACCGTGCTGGTGGTGAAATTCATGATGAGGGAGAACAAGAATTCGCCAACGGGTGAAGAGATTTATGGAAAGCGTATGTTGGTTAACGATATACTCAAGGAGAACCCTGGAGGTAAGACAGTAGTATTGAAGGAGTTGAAGACGGAGGATGAAAGGGTGGAGGCGCTGAAGTATTATTTTGGAATCGAGTTGACGACAGAAGAGAGAGAAGCTATCAAGGGCTTCCAAACTGAGATCAAGAGCTAGTAGAAGGAACATGTGTATACCACTGGTCGATTATTTTTCAGAGTAGAATGTTAACAGCAGAAACGAATGATGATGTTTTATGGTATTTTTCTTTGAACATCCACTACTAACTTACAGGTGGATGTTCAGGCACGTCGCAAGTGTTGAAGCCCACAATGGAGTGTGTGAAAGACAACGGAATAATAG
Source organism: Fusarium transvaalense (assembly GCA_013623685.1). Lineage (NCBI taxonomy): Eukaryota > Fungi > Ascomycota > Sordariomycetes > Hypocreales > Nectriaceae > Fusarium > Fusarium transvaalense. The sequence continues at coordinate 69,710 of JABFFG010000154.1, forward strand.
TATGCAACTTACCAAGGTACTCACTATTCAATAAGGAAGCTTATGATGATAAGGATACATAAAAAACTAGTCTAAGATGGTGTAAAAGACTCATTAAATAAATCCATTTCTTATTCTCAGTAGTAGTTTATTTCCTAAAACTCCGAATGGATTGATTCTCGTGAATTTACCCTGAAGCAGGAGCTCAATTCTGGTTCCTACTCCACTCATAGCTTTGACCAATCAAATTCCCCCACTTCCACCACGTAACTCAAGCTACTAAGGTACCGTACCTACGCTCCACGCTACTGTTTCGAGGTCCAGTCTCAAGCTGTCCTGTCCCATCCACTTGGCCTCAACCTTCTCGAACCGAATCGACCTGCGATAACGTCGATATCATGCGCTTCTCAATCGCATCGTCACTTGTTTTCTTGACGAGTGTAGCTAGCGCTGCCTCGTCTTGGAGCTTCAAGGATGGCTCCGTTACCGTCGCCTCCAAAAAAGGACAGGACGTTACTGCCAAGTAAGCTTCTCTTCCAGAGTTGCCATGATGGTGTTATCATGGGGGGAGCGATTGCACAAGAATGCGTGCTGACAGAATTAATTGGTATAGATTCAGCAACCAGGAGCCAGCCAAGGATACTCTTGTTCTAGGAAAGACAGATACCATCAAAGTCTCATTGACTACGACCGAAGATAACGAGGCGAAGCGACCTCACCAGGCCTTCATCGTCATTACTGAGTCGACTGGCCTCGAGGTTGCCCTCCCTCTCGACATCAAGTCCTCTGGAAAGGCAGTCGCCACTATTGTATGCGATTATAGGTTCCTCCATCAATGACCCAGCTAACCAATTCGCCAGTCGCACAAGGACCTTCCTGTCCAGTTCCTCCTCTCCGACGAACCCCTCAAGACCAACCTCGTTTTGGGCTCCTTCGGCTCATCCAACCCCCTCATCTCTCCCGTTTTCAACATTGAGATCTATCATGTACCAAATACTCCTCGGCCTCAGTACGAGCCTCCCATGCGATATGGACCTCGAGCCGAGATTCACCACATCTTCAAGGTTGGCGACACAAGCCCTCCTATGATCATATCTATTGTATTTGTGACCGCCATCGTGGCCACTTTCCCCATCCTTCTCGTTGCTGTAAGTGGATCTATCCTACAACAACAGCTTAAACTAACGTATACCCAGTGGTCCCTACTAGGTGCCAACCTCGACCACCTGCCCAAGGCTCTTGGAGCCGCGCCCATCTCCCATGTCCTCTTTGTTGGCTCCATTATCGCCATTGAGGGATCCCTCTTCCTCTACTATGTCAAGTGGAACCTCTTCCAACTGCTGCCCGTCTTGTTGGGTCTCAGCGCCGTGGCCTTCCTGAGCGGAGTCAAGGCTCTGAGCGAGGTGCAGGGCCGACGCCTCGCCGGTGAGAGGTGAGCGGATTGACATGAAACAAAAGTACCTGCTTCGTATGATAGAAAGGGCTGGTTTTATAGACCGAGTACCAACTCGATGTGATTGGACGACAAGTGGAAGATACATCTCTTACCCAAAAGCAGCCATTACCTCAACATGGGCTCTGAAGACGCGCATGGTGGCATTAAAAGCTAGGAATTACTGAAACATCAGAAGCTAGCTACTGAGATGCAAGAAAATGGATTGACCATTGGACAGCTAAAAAATGATGTACAATATGATAGAAGCTGGAAATTGAGTCGAATTTGAAGACTCCGAACAATTGCTAGACTCTAATAAGCGAGTCTGTATCATGATGCGATTGCTAGGTATTCGGATTAAAGACATGCAAACTAACCTCCTTATTTGTGCCCTATGCGAATTATAGTTCCTCGTACATTCTCACTTGTTCTCATTGTCACAAACCACCCAAAATGTAAGATCGCTTGGATGTTCAAAATGCCGCTCACTCTCATTCTTCCTTCGGCTTAGCCCACATACTCAACTGTTCCTCTAATATACTGTTAAACCACTCTGCCCGCTCTAGGATGGGAGCATGTCCCATGTCATCTACAATATGAACAGTGCCTGGCCTCAGAACCTTGATAAGTCTCTCGCCGTTGGGGAGGGTGATCATATTGTCGCGCTTTCCATGCATGACAAGAATACGTTCAGAACCAACAGCCTCTGCTATCTGACGCAGCTGCTCGTCTGACTTGTTATGCAAGGCCGCCGCCGCAAGTTGACACATGAGCATAGTGCTGCTGAAAACTTCGGGATTTCGCTTCTTGGTAAGCTCTTGAGCCTGGAAACGCTGAAAGTTGGAATCGAACAGTCGGTATTTTGGACCAGCCTCTGGCGGTGGCGGACCACATTTCGGGGTGACGCCGGGCTCGGGTAGTATCTCATCATCTGGTGCGACGAGCCACTCGGGTGTGAAGAGCTTGAGAGATGTGTCGATGATGGTGCGCTCCATGGATTTAGGAACCAACCAGCCCATGCGCTCTGTGACTGTCGCCAAGAAGCCCGACGTATTCTGAACACGTGCCGAGGTACATATGAGGGTAAGGGACTGAAGACGCTCAGGAATGCGAATAGCAATCTCTTGAGTTATCATGCCACCCATGGAGATACCTACGAGGTTGATTTCGCGTTCAGCCGTCCAACCAACATGGTCGATAACCTCGATGATGTCGAGCGCCATGCCACTGGTGGAATACATGCCAAAAGGCTTGTCACTGGCACCCATTCCACGATTGTCGATGATCAGAACCGAGTACTTGTCGCCATGATCGTGGCCGAAATGCTTTGTTTGACGCTGCCACGAAGTCTTGACGCTTGCCAAGCCCATAACAAGCTACATGTTCTTGTCAGCGGATTTATTCTCATATTTCACTTGACATGGTTGGAGCAGAATGTAACAAGACGGAATTGGTAAATGCGTGATACATAGACGGAGAGATTGAGGAGATTTGACGGGAGAAACGTACCACAAGCTTGACGGGTCCTTCACCGTGAATTTCCCATGCAATACCAACCGGACCACCGCGGCCTTCGGCTACAGATAATTTGCCTTGAGAGGTAGGCTCCAGCGCCCATAGAGTGGTCGGGTAGGCTGGATGGTTGAGCGTCTCCTCGATAGAGGGAAGCGAACGAATCCTAGGACGACGCATCGCGTGTAAGTGACCTTTCAAACTACACATAAGAACAAGTGAGATGAGAGCGAGCGAAAGAATAACAATTAATGCTGCAAGGAGGAAAAATATTGTACTTGGGATGAGGAGGAAGAGAAGATGATGATCGAGGACTCACATGTCAGACGTCATGATAGATACTCGGGAGTTTTGTTTGCTGTTATATCACTGGTTCCTTCTGCGCAAACACGGTTGTGTAGCTTCCCAAGCTCACAGGAAGGTCTGGTCTGTGTTGTCGTAAGAAGCGTAACGAAGCTGTTTGATACTGTATGTGAATATTGCGGGCATCCAAAACCGTCACTACCTGATGAACTACGCGATTAAATACGAGGAATGGAGAAGATAGGAAGAAGAAGAAAAAAAAAATGCAACGGATGAATGACAAGTCTGCAGATTGTATGTATGATATTGAAGAGGAAGAAAAAAAGCAAATAATCTCCCCTCTCGAGGCACAGTTGAACCAGGGTCCAAAGTGGAGAGAGCGAGACAGAGAAAAGTAGATCTATCACAACCCGTCCCTTTCGTTACTGTGACGTTGTTTCCTGACCTCGGCACTAACGCCACGTGCCAAGGGGGGGAATGGGATAGAGATCCGAACATGGATGGTAATGGCGGCTAAGAAGTCGCTTTTCACATTCCAGTCTCTCGAAGTTGGTGAGCATGGCGAGAATGAGATGGGAAACTCTGAAGCCTCAAATCAGACTATTAGTTAAGGACCGAGTTTAAAATGCCTTCGTCAGCTTCATGCGCGGCGTAATTGAGACTACTAAGTCAATGGTTTGCTCTACTAGAAGAGTATATCATCGAAAAAGGGAAGAATCAGAGAACCAATTCATGATTGATCGTGCTCGCTAAATCTGAAATTATTTTCATCTCGTCATCTCTCACCTTTCCATACTCTTTTTTCTTCTTACTAGACGAAGACTCTATGGTTCAAGACCAAGACTCCAAATCCTACACATATTCTACGCACAACCCCAGCATCCACCTCAAGGCATCACCAGTCCAATACCGCTCAGGTTCTCCTCGTCGAGCTGGTTCTTGCGATCAACACCACCAGCGATGGGGTTAACACGGTAGTTGAACAGGTAGTAGTGAAGCTGACCATCACCAGCGCCAAACTTCTGCTGCTCCAGGAAGAGCGCATTGTCCATCAACGTCAGAGCGTTGAAGACATCAAACTTGTAACGTTTGGAGATGATAAGAGCATCGTGCACCAGCTCATTGAGGCGCTTCTTGAGGGCAGCCTTGTCGAACTTGTCCTGTAGAGCGACCTCTGTACCATAGTAAAACATGTAAGCAACCTTGATGACATTGTGCTTAGCATTACCAATGGCAGTGGACTCAATGCAGAAGAAAGAGAAGAAGTCAGTAATCTTGTTGTTCTCATCCTGTGTCATGCGTTAACATCCAATCCATAAATGCATCGTTACTTTAGTGAGACTTACTTCAACAACATAAGTCCACACGGCCTGCTGCTCATTGGGGCCAACCTTGGGCAAGAACCAATGCAGGGCTTCCTCACGCGTCAACTTTGGTGTCATATCGAAGCGGGAATTGTAACGGTGATACAGGTCCATGACGGCATCGATATCCTTCTCTTGTAGCGGGCGCAGACCCTTAACGCTGGTGTCGTCGGGCAGAGCATACTTGCGAACCTGATATTGAGGCTTGCTGTTCGCGGGAAGAGGGCTGAAACCGCACTCATAGAGCTTCTGCCAGTTGATAGCACGGTGGAAGTATCTGCAGGTGCTGACAGGCTTGGGAAGAACGACACCAGCAGTGTAAAGACCTTGCCAGATACCGTCGAGGTTGCTGCGTCGGGTAATTTCCTTGATAAGCACTGGTGTGAGACGCTTGCCTCGAAGCTTCTTGTGGATAGCAAGGAAGTTGACCTCGGAACAAGTAACTATGTTGTCGCGAACTCGCAGATGAACGGGGATGGCGGAAATGAAAGCGCAGAGCAGGCCAGATTGAGAAGCGCGCACGCCAACGTGGTATTCCTTCTTCCAGCCAGGAGGCATCATGGCCCTGTACATGTCAGTGTGAACTCCTCCACGATGATCATTTCATCATGGATCCAGAAGATCTACAACTTACCAGCGAAGGATAGATGGCGAGTAGTTGAAACGGAACATAGCCTCGTCGTCCTCAACATAGTGCTTGTTCAGCAGCTCATAGACTTCCTTGATCTCTTCTTCCTTGGTCAAGTCCATGGTAACCCATTCGAAACCGGGAATCAAAGCTGAAGGTTCTTTGTCAACCTCCTCAACCTTCTGAATTCGCAGAGGGCCCTCCTCCAAGTTGTTGTCCTCTCCAAACTTAGGCACAGGCTGCGTCTGCCAGAACTTGTACGATCCCATATCCTTGGCGTTCTTTCCACCCGCGGCAAGGCCAGTCATGATATCCTGGAGGGACATCTTTTTGAGCATATCGGCAGCTTGATCGGCGGAGGGGTTGTCGCTCTTGGAGGCCTTGGACACCTCCTGGGCAAGAGCCGGGTTGAGAGCGAGAAACTCCTTGACCTGTTGAGGAGTGAGGCCATCGAGGGCCTTGTGGAAGTCGGCATCGGTCGGGGCGGACTTTGAGCCGGTCAAAGCATCCTTGACCTTTGAGCGCTTCGACTTCTTCTTCTTTTTCTTCTTCTTGTCGCTTGATCCTTCGGCGGCGTGTCCTTCCTCGTGCTCTTCCTCGGATGCGGACTCGGCGTGTTCGTCGGCTTCAGGGTCAGCTTGTGCGATTGCCTTGCCCTTGAGCTCGGCGTTCGTCTCGTCGACGACGGGCTCAACTGGCTTGGACTCCTCGGACATGGTTCGGGATGGACCTTTAGTGTAGAGGTGATGTAGGTGCGAACAACTAGACAGGTGAGGTGGGGGATTGAGCGAGAGCTCTTTGGTGGGGTAATTTAGTGGGATAAGTTATGCGATAACATGTGCCTGTCCGGGCTGTTACAGGAGGGGCTCACCCTGATCCGATCCAACTTCAAACAGGAGGTCTTGAAATGAAAAAAGTGATATATATATAGAAGTACCATTCCCTAATCGAGATAACGGAGAGACTTGGGGTTTTTAAATGAAATCTTCTCAGAAAATACCAAATCTTGATGAAGATTTTGTGAAGATAGCTACACATCTTAAGTAAGTTAACTCGAAGCAGCGGGCATGCTCATAAAGCTGACGAAGTAAGCAAGAATCTGACAGAGCATTTCATTATACTACTAGAGATAGATATATGACAGTAAAACAATATCCGTTCCAAATACCATGCGAAACTTGAGTTCCTCCGCTTATCTTACATAGGCAATTAAACGAACCATAGAATTCTATTGTGATCTAAGTAAAGGCAAGATGTCGAGTAGAAATATTTATCCAAACGACCAAGGTTGAACACAAACACCAACAAAATAAAAAATATTGGTCAATTCTGATGTTGACGATACTGCTGCATCGGTTGTTACTTGGAAATGGCATCGTCGTCATTGTTATAAGTCGTCCCATGGAGATCAAAGGCTCTCATGATGGCCAGCGCAACAGGCGAATAGCCCATGATATCATTGTGGCCTACCAGCGCATTAGTTGTTGCATACTGAGCTTGTGTAGACGTCTTTTACATACCGCCATACGGGAAAAGTTCTTGTCGGATAATCATATTGGGCTCGGCTACCCAAGTCGTCACAAATGCATCCTTGCCCTTACGAACAGTCCGCTCTTCTTTCCAAGCTGCGAATTCTTCATCGTCCATGACACCAACCATCTCCTGGGCAGCCGCTCGAAACAGCTTATTGTCTTCTGTCCATGGGATGTCTTTGTCGTTCTTGGCATGTACCAAATTGAGCCGGAGCCTTGTTTTTGTGTGTCGCACAACATTAGCCAGGCGATGATCCGAATGCCACTTGTCGACGACAAAACGGTGAATGAATCGTATGAGCGTGGGCCACATTCGGAAGGGTGCGAGGACGGGGACAACACCTCCAATACGATAGCCCAACAGCAGATTGGCCAGATCGCTGAAACCTGCGACAATGGTGATGCCGGCAAACTCAACTCCCTGGAGGGCGTACTTTTCGGCAACTGCGCTGACCACGGCTGTACCTAGACTCTGCCCAAGGAGAACAATGCGGCTGGCTGGGATGCCTGCAACCTTGGTAGCCCATTCCACAAGCGTCGCAGCATCTTGAATGACTCCAGTTTCAGAAGGCGAGCCTGTCGAGTGACCGAATCCTCTGTAGTCAATAGCGATGACATGGTATGAAGAGGTATCAGTTAATGAATGGTAGCTGAGAGGTCGAATAGCTTGTGCAATATGACCAGCGTTCTGTGACGTCAGTTGATGTTGACAGACAATGTATGACCATCACTTACACCATGAACTGAAGTAGATGTGAGCGGTGATCAAGTGAGAACATTTTCAATCAACACTTACAGTACAGAACTAGTCGAGATTCTGGATCTTCTTTTAGCAGGCGAAATGATTCAGTTTTGGTGAAATCAGCTGAAAACCCGGGTTCTTGGGACTCGATTACCGCCTCATTTTGAAGATAAAGCGGCAGGGGAAGAATATGCCAAGCATATATAGTTTCTCCGTCGGGAGTTTTGAGCGAGAAAGGAGTGACTTGGTTTCCTGGTTGAAATGTTTGTGAGTCGTCGTCGTCATCATAAGCTTGATTGATGTGGTATGAACTTACGAGCGAAACCCCATCGTTCTGGTTGATTCACATTATTCCATAATAATGTATTGATCTTGTGAGCATATAAGAAACTGTAGATGCGATGTTAGAAAGAATAACTCAAGTCAAAGGTCAACATACTGTCTCTGAAAGAAAGGTGTCATACCCAGCCCGATAAAGACGCAATACAGACCCAGTGGCGCCGCAACCACAGCAATTACAGCCCGTAAGGCGGGATGTAGAGACGTCATGACTAGGTTGGTGGGGATAAAATTAGAAAAGAAGGAGAAGAGCCAGATGATACGATATAGATAGGTATAGTTTAGTGATTGTGAAAACGAAAGACTACAGGGATTAATACATGGAAGTGTTATTCCTGCCCTTCTCTGTCACTGCCAGTAATCAGACGCACCTAAGCAAGATAGGTCCATGAAGGTCTGAGGTTGAACCAGACGTTGCTTTGTTCGCGCTAAGCATCGGTGATCAGCAACGGAACTTATCACGCGGGGAAAATTACGAGTGCATACAGGTACCGTACGTACCCTGAGGCGCGTCTGATGCGGCTGTGGCTCCACCCACTCCTCTGAGCCGCAAAAAACTTGGAACTACTTTTGTTAAGAGACAAAATAATGTGGTCACTTTGTGCGATCCTTCCCCGGGGTGTCAGAAGAATTGGCCGCTGATAGCCTAAGAGACTAAAGTAATCAGTCAGTTTACGATGCTTAGATAAGGCTCTTGGACTGCCTATTTCTGTCACCCTAAGCTTTAGGGGCCAACTTTTCTGTTACCCACCTGCCTCCACACATTCGTAGGCCGTTTATTTTCTGCATCTTAAGCTACAGATCTTGGCTTTTGTTACCCCTAAGGGCCCAACCATTTGAGTAGCAGAAAGAGCCGCGAATCGACAACATATTGGATTAATAACCTTGATTGGAAGAGACGTCATATTATACTGCATGCGATTTGTGATGTATATTATGCTACCTATACAAGAACCCGGGTCGGCCAACAAATTGCATTGAAATGGTCTTTTGACTTTCGTCTTTATCGCTCATATCTGGCTCTATTTCATCCATGGATCCATGGATATCACGGTCACTCTTGCGGCGCTTCCAGCGAGATAATGGAACCCGCCTCAAGCACAGGCCTCAGGGCGGGCCTCGACAGGCTGTAAAGTCCCCTGAGCCCCAGCTTCTTATTTCACTCTAGGCGCTGCAGTCCTAAATTCATAGGCCCGCGCCTCAGTCCAGGATTGGCAGTGCTTGGCTCCTCCGCCTTTTTTTTGACCAATTGAATTTCTCCCTTTTCCTTTCCGTGCTCCATTATGAAGGTGTGTCGGACCTGCACCACTGAGCCTCGGATTTCTGGCCGTGGCTGTTACTCTATTACTTCCTCTTCCCAATGGGAACCTCCATTCCCATCTCTCATCTTCCACATCCCTACTCCCTCGGCCTGCCCTTGTGACCCAACTTCAGCTTCACGTCACCATCCGACTCTTTTTCCTGCGAAAATACCCGAATACTGAGCTCTACACGTCCATATTGCCTTCAGACGCGCCTTGCATGCTCCTTATATATAATGATTGGCTTTCGCTTTGCAGTATAATTCCGTTGCGCTTTCTGTAGTTTGTCTACAGGACGAGCTGTCACATGGAGCGAAAGCGCAAACTGCCCGCGCGGGCAGCTGCTCGAGGAGAAACCGCTGCTAAAAAGCGCAATGTTACACCTCGAGAGCGTTCTGCGACACCTGCTGCTCCCCCGCCAGCACCAGTCCCAGCCCCAGATCCGGAGCCAGAAGAGCCTCCGCCGCCGCCGTTGCCCAAGTCGGTCCAAGCTGGCAAACCGCTTCCTACCGTTGAAGTCGCCCAGCCTGAGGACCTCTCCTCCAAGGAATACCAGTCGGTTGGCGAAAGGTATGTCATGCTAAAGCGTGCCATGAGACAATGACATTGACTGACGCGTTGCTCAAGTGGTGTACTTGCCGAATCGCTCTCACGATCCCGTCACAAATGGATCAGCGAAGGTCTGTTTGCTAAATATTGGACGAAACCGCACAAGCGCAAGGGCGTACTCATCGAAGACCCTAAAAACCCGCCCAAGGAGACCATGTCAAAGGTCGGCAATGTGACAATCACAATTGAGCCTCACATAATCGAAGCCACGATGTACGTGGTGAAGGACCCGAAACCAAAAGCCCAACCGTTACCACAACAGCAACCGCAACAACGTCCTATCATCCAATATGGCCCTCCGAATGGCACAATGCCTCCACCACTTGCACACCCAGCTTCGACAGCCGGCACCCCCAGCCAGAACAAGGCAGTGACGCCAAAATCTATACCACCTAGCCCATCTCAGGCTATGGCTCGAAGCCCGGCGCAACCACCTCAACCTCTTCCTCGAGCTACGCAAGATCAGACTGCTGCCCCGACACCGACCCAGAAGCCTGGAAATGCTCCGCTATCAAGCAACATGACACCACCTCCCAACCCAACCTTCCAGCCGAGACCACAAGCTGTAGGAGGACCCGTAGCACCATCCCCAGCGCCTCCACTAGTCGGACATGCGCCTCCCAATGTTGCCGGGTCAGCTGTACCAGCCTCAGCACCGCCGCCAGCTGGACCAATGGTAGCCCCTGTGATGTCTACAGCGCCTAGACCACCAAATACTCAAGCACCTGCAAGTGGCCTTGCAAAGCCTGCACCAGCTCCAGCACCCACAGCCCCTGGGCCTGCTCCCGCAGCAAAGCCATCTGCAAATGACCCTGTTATCGCCCTGCTCGCACAAAAAGCTTCAGGGGACGCAGAGCTTCGTGACCTCATGAAGAGAGTGGCTGTAGGACAAGCAAAAGAGGGCGAGTTGGCTCATTTTCAGAAAATCATCGATCAGTTAAATGCAGAGTATCGGAGTAGAGGAGGACAGCAGGGACCATCAGCAGACCGACTTCTAGTAGACGGTCGAACTGTCCAATATTTTGCTACGGAGGTCCGGACCATTCTTGACATTGTTTTGGCTTCAAATCCCAATCAGAAATCATCCGACTTGCGGCCACCACATGGAAGCGATCCGCTCGTCGTTCAACTTGTCAAAACTGCCTTGGAGGACTTAAAGGCTCGAGAAATGATCCGCAGAATTGCAGAAAGCCGACCAGGTTTCACTGACGCTACAGACCTGAAGGAAATCCTGGATAGATTACACCGCGACATGAAGAGTGCACCACCAGCTTCTTCGGCTCCAGTACAAATTCGACAACAGGCCCCAAATGGCATGCTAAACGGTCAGGCTAAAGCGCATCCGACTGCATCTTCGCCTAACCCCCAGGCTCTACGATCCAAGGGGCCTCCGCCTGCTCCTAAGCAAGATATTACGGCTGTTGTGTTTGATTTTGGAAGCGGGGACCGATATTTGTTTCCCAAGTTCAGTATCCTGGAGTATTTGCCTACGACATCCGGTCAGCAAGTCGTGGCTTCATTCCTGATTGTTCGCAAGGGAAGCACTTCAGAGTATGGAGGAGACCCGAAGCTTGATTACTACCAACCTGTCACGATACGTCTCTTCACGCAGACTGGTCGCCAATTAGAGAACTTGGCACGAGTTGTTGCTCCTCAGGATGAGGTCCGGCGTTACATGGATGACGTTATGGACAACATGACACGGGCCGAGTACGTGCTTTTGGCCATGAGGCTCCCCAAAACCTCTCCGGATGGCGAGAAGGACGCCACAGCTTCGGAGGAGCCAAGAACTAATGGCTCTACACCTAAGCCTGACGTGGCAGCTGAATTGAAGGCCGCCCCGAAACCTGGTGTTCTCTGGACGTCTAAGGGAAACTCAGAAACGCCACCGGTAGAAGGGCGGTTGTCTAAGCCCGCCAGAGATGCTGAGCAGGAGGCAGAGGCTAGATATCAGCGCTTGATCAACCAAGTATCAGCCAAAGATACTGGAGCCTAACCTGTCCAGTTTTCTATGACTGTATTTTTGTATAAATTTATTTCTTTGTCGGCGCGAACTCATCGGGATTGAAGTTTGGCGAAGTTTGGAGCGTGGAGTAGGTCATCATTTTGTTATATATGCAGGTAACATGCGTATTCTGTACTGGACTAGATATATTGAATCAAACAAGGACTGTACGAGCTCAATCGTGGCCGTACATATGTACATAGAGTACTTCTAACACAGTAAAACATTGCAGTAGCTCATTACACAGGCATTGCTCCGAGTAAGTTTGAAAGACCGAGCCGTCTGGCCATTTATTGGTTTCCATCGTCTAGATCATATCTTGGAATATTCTCCGTGAAGTCCCCGTGTGCGATCTACTCCAAGGTTTGTTGAGCGCCTCCTGACATTGCTAATGAGGAGGCAAGACATAAGCAGTTATTTACAGTCACCCGAGCTCGGGGAAAATGGTACAATATCACTTTACAGTGAACGAATTGCCGTTGGCCATAGATGGAGATACTCCAGGCTTCATGCCGTCATCGAGGACCTCCCTTCTTATGCAGTAGCTAGTTGGAAGCCGTAAGTATCACCACCGTCTCTAAGACATGGTGAGGGGAGTGAAGCCCGACTTAGACAAGCCTGGGAACTGGGTTCGGCTCTTCTCGGGAAAGTATGTTGTACAAACAGACTTTAAAGGAGTCTTGAGTCTGGTGACAAGTGGCATCTACCTGTTGGAACGGAATATAACAGGCGAACTCAATACTCTCACTTGAAAATTGAGGCTGTACAAGAACATAATATCCCTCCAATCCGAGAGGTCGGGAGATGGATCATCAGGTATGATTTTCAGGAGTCGGTAACAGTAACACAGCCGATGCTCGGCCAGATATGCTCCTGAAGTTACTTTGTCTTGACGCAATCGTGATCATAGCTCCTCCCCGAGTTGAATGAGATTCCTGTATCATTATTGAACTGTATATGATTGAGTAACCTTTATCACTAGGGGTGTTGTATAGGCGAATAGCATCGGTAAACTGTTTATCTGAGGTACTCCTTCGTGTAAGTGGCATCATACCAAAAACATATTAACAGGATATGCACGGAATCCTCGGTGTTTGTGAGCATCCAATCACTTGGATGAACTTCATCACATCTGAACCCAATGCAAAGGAAGAATCACGCCATAGAGGCCGTGGAAAGAGGGGGAAATGCAGCCATTTCTCAATGATGAGGAAGAACACACGCCCCTTCTTAGCTATAAGTTAGCTGTTAGTCCTATTCTACGACCTTCTTGTTTCATCTTCCTGTTCTCATCATCTTTCGGAAAATTCTCTGGTACTACTTTGACTTGCCCATCTACTCTCAGAGAGCAAGTTTCTCACCATGAGGTTTTCCATCACTGTCCTCGTTGCCATACAGGCATCGATGGGCCTGGCTCATGCTATTCCTCTTTCTCGCGATCCGTACACGGTATCTGAGGAAAAGCAAGAGAGGTTCACAGATATCTACAGAAAGTTGATGTTGGAATTTGAAGCCAAGAAGTTTGCAGACCATGACAAGCATGAGTCTAAGAAACATTACAGCCACGATGAGTACAGCCCCAAGAACTACTATCCCCAAGATTATGATTCCGAAGAGAGATACGACATCACAGAAAAGTACGAGCCCAAGGGAGACCATACTATCACCAAGGTCAATGTCAGAAAGTACTATCCCCACAAGCACCACAAGCATGAGGACGACAACGACTACAGAAAAAAGTACAACAATCAAGAATATGACCACCGTTACAAGGACCACAGCTCCGAGGGTCACTATTACCAGAGCGAGAAGGATGATGTAACAAAAGAGTTTGATGCGTTCAATGATCATTATGGCCTTGACAAACACGATTTCGACAAATATTTTACCAAAGATGAACACGACTCGTCGGAAAAATATGAACCGGAAGAGGGCCACGACTATAAAGGACACAACGCCAAGAGGTGGCCGCCTGAAAGATCCCTAAGCATCTGGAACTCGAGGCCTTTTGGTAGATTCCACGTCGGGCTAAAGGAGCCTCTTGTCGATCCAAACGCCGAGCACAGGCATTCTTACAAGTTTGGGGAGGAGATTAAATACCCTGAGCCTCCAAAAGCCCAAAAATATAAATACAACCCCAAGGATGTACACGATTTCAGTAGGGATGAGCAGCCAGACATGGATATATTCAAGCCTGGTTACTCACACCCTGAGAAGTACGAGGCTGAAGTGAGAGATGACAAACTCTCCCACTTCCACAAGCCTAAGCAAGAGAACGACAACCTCCCCTACTTCGACACATCTACAGAGAAGTACCTTCCGAAGAAGCAGCCTTTCGATTCACAGAGGGAGACCATTCCCAAGGCAGAGTACGGTGGAGAAGATGAACGCTATCACTCCATTGAGTCCGAAGAACACTACCATGACAAGGAGGATTTTAAGAAGCCCGACTACGACAAGGAAGATCAAGACGAGTACAATGATGATCCTGAAGAGGAGCACCCTAAACACAATCCTTCCCCCAAGGGTGTGGATAAATATGGAATGACGGGTGTCCATGGGTTCAAGTACGAACACCACCCTGACAAAGAATCTTTCCTCTCGGAGGAGGCTCATGAGAAACTCAAACACGGTGGTTCTGACCAGCCCAAGGCTTACGCTTTCAAGAAGTACTACCCTAAGGAAGAAGACAAGAAGGAGGAAAAGTACCCCAACGCGGCGGAGAAGTATGGATACAGAAAGTACGACCCCAAAGAAGAGGACAGCAAGCATGGCCACTCTGATGAGAAGAGTCACCCCCATAAGGAGGAAGACGACAAAGCCAACCACTCTGAGGAGTACAAAAAGCATGCATCTAAACAATTGTACTATCCGAATCATCACGAGCCCAAGGAGAGCGCCAAGTACTACCGCAAGCAGGAGGTTAGCCATGGAGACCACTCCAAAGCGCATCCTTACACCCACAATAAGGATGAGCATCACGGATACTATAAAGAGCCTGGATACGAGAAGGTTGTCCCAGGCTTCATGTGGGCCGGCCCTGGAACCGTGACCAAGACCCCTTGTGCAAAGAAGGACGGATGTCCTCATGGGCATTGGCACATGTTGGAGCCCAAGAACGGAGAGCACAGACGAATTGGGATAACCGGAACTAATATCGTCGTCGAGCCCGACTACAAAAAGCTCGACTACAAGGAGGATACCGTGAACCACGTTTTGCCAGGCTACGAGAACGTCATCCCAGGCTTCGAGTGGGCAGGAGCTGGTGTCGTTACTGAGGTACCCTGCCGCAGCGTCACAAACTGTCCTGAGGGAGGTTGGTTCATGCTGGCTCCCAAGCTAGGGGAACACAGACGTATCGCTATGAACTATCCCAAAGCCACTGCCACACCCCATCCTCGTCCGGCCCCTGAGCCTGCTGTGGAGGTACACAAGTCTGACTACAAGGCTCGCTCACCAGTTGGGCATGAAGGAATACTGTACGGGAAAGATCATGAAGAAAATGACGGCAATGAAAGGGAATACAAACTTATCCATCGTCATTCGAGAGATATGGCTAAGAGGAGCATTGAGGCGAGAGCCCCCTGCAAGAAAGCACCTAAGAAAGAGGAGCCCAAAAAGTTCAAGAAGATTGACCCTAACGTGCCACTCCCCAGGCTCAGAACTGTCCATCTCTTGAATATCGAGAAGCTCAGTGACGAGAAGCGACAAGCAGTCGTGGACGCTTTCCCCATGATGGATGATGAGTTCAAGAAGGAGTTCCTCACGTTCCAGGAATTGACACCTGAATTTATCACCAAACTCAATGAGCTATATGCTATCCTCCTCGAAGACCCCAATGGTAAATCAATCATCGAGTTCATCAGCAGGAGGCCAAGATATGTTCCTTCAAGGAAGAGATCGACGCCAGAGCTTGGCAAAAAGGAAATCGAGAAGATCGAGGGACTGTCTCCGGCAATTCGTCAAATGGTTGCGAAAAGGCTCGACTTTGGTCCTGAGCTTACAGTAGAGCTGGCCAATGCCGATGAGTTGTCAGATGATCTGATCGAGAAGCTTAACAAAGAATATGCCCGTGTGCTGAAAGATCCCAAGTACGCAAAGGTCATTGAGAAGTATCTGCCCAAGTCGAAGAGATCACAGCCCGAGCTTAGCAAGAAGATGCTCAGCCAGATCGAGGCACTACCTCTGACAATGCGTCAAGCACTTGCGAAGAAGCTCGACTTTGATCCCGAGCTTTCGCAAGAACTGGCCACTACCAACAAGCTGTCATACACGCTGATCCAAAAGCTCAATAAGGAGTATGCTCGTGTGTTTCATGACCCAAAGTACGCGAAAATCGTCAACAAGCTCAATCACGTGTCGAAGAGAGCAGAGCCCGAGCTCACCAAGGAGATGCTCAGCAAAGTTGAGCGTATGAGCCCCTCGATGCGCATGATGGCTGCTCAAAAGCTCGACATGGATCCGGAGCTTACAACTGAAATGGCCAATGCTGATAAGTTCACGCCTGAATTGATCAATAAACTCAATAAGGAGTATGCTCGTATCAGCAAGGATCCTAAATACAAGAGCCTCCTTGACAAGATTGGTTTCAAGCAGAAGCGAGCCGATGAGGCCCCCGAGCTCAGTAAGACACAGCTTAAGAAGATCGAGAATATGAGCCCATCAATGCGCATGATGGCTGCCCAGAAGCTCGATATGGACCCAGAGCTTACAACTGAAATGGCCAATGCTGACAAGTTTACGCCCGAGTTAATTGAGAAACTCAACAAGGAGTATGCTCGTATTAGCAAGGATCCCAAATACAAAAGCCTCCTCGATAAGATCGGTTCCAAGCAAAAGCGAGCTGATAAGGCCCCCGAACTCAGTAAAGCACAACTTGAGAAGATCGAGGGGATGAGTCCTACAATTCGCATGATGGCCGGGAAAAAGCTTGGAATGGATGCTAGTCTCGTGACTGAGCTTGCCAACGCCGACAAGTTCACGCCGGAACTGGTCAAGAAGCTAAACAAGGAATACGCTCGTGTTTACAGCGATCCCAAATACAAGGATGTGATCGAGAAATTCGGTTCCAAAAGCAAGCGATCTCACCGCTTCCTCAACGAACAACAAATCGACAGACTTTTGACCGTGAGCAAGTCTGACCGTCGATTGATAGCGGAAAAACTCAATTTCAAGAAGGAGTTTGCCGATGAGTTCATCAACAGCGAAGAATTCACCCCTCATCTTCTAAAGAAGCTCAACGAGGTGTACAGCCAGATTTACGAGGGCCACAAGTACAATGAGCTTGTCGATTATTTTAGCCCCCAGTACAAGCGTCAAGTTGCCTCTGACCCGAAGGAGGATGGCAAGAAGGATTCTGAAGAGCTGAAGGATATTACGAAGCAGATTCGCGAGCAGATTACCAAGGATCTGAACTTTGACGTAGACCTTGATGGCGAGTTTGGCTACGCCAAGAACATCACAGAATCGCTTATCGAGAAGCTCGGCGCTTTAGTTCGTGAGACCATTGTCGAGCTAGAGTGGGAAGAACTTGTGGAGGATCTTATCGATGAAGATGATGTTCCGGACAAGGATGAGGATGAGAACGAAAAGGCTTCTGATATGCAGAAGGTGACGGTGAATATCGAGAGCTCCCCTAACGCCAACTCGACCACGAAGTCAGACAAAGAATCTGTGAGTCTTGAAACTGTCCCAGAGGTCCAAGGAAACCAGACCATCAACGCCCAAAATTCGACAAACTCATCAGAATCGCAACCTGAGAGCGATCAAAGAACCGCAAAGATCGCAAGCGAGCAACCTGCTAGCAGACAGAATGCGACAAAGAGCGATTTGGACGAGAAGCTTGAACAGTCGAAGAAGAATGGATGGTGCAATGAGTTTCTTGGCACGCTGAAAAACACTTGGGATGATTCTGTGGACGATGCTCTATCGAAAACCAAAGAAAAGGATGATTAGAAATAGATGGATCGAGCAGTTGGAGAAACCGAAGGAGACAATGCCGGAGTTTGTATGGAGATGGGAGGACGATAGATAATTTGTGAGATTCATCTGACTACAAGTAGGAGATGACGTGCATCCCATCTCTCTCTCAGTTTTTTGAAATACATTGAACGGCAATTGTCTATACCGGCAGAGTATCATTGTGATCGTGATTATTATCTGGGAATAGCTTCATATTCACAAGAGCTAATGCAGGCATCTTTAGTTCTCAACAGCCCGGGCCGATCATCTTGCCGATTCACGTGTCAATTGAGGAAGGAAGGAACCGTCATCGAGGCTTGGCGCAAGATAGAGCGACAGGGGAAGGAACGAATCATTACGTATGAGTAGGTATGAGTACGTACCTTTTTGGCCTGTCAGCCAATTCATTCACCCCCAGATGGAATGTCATGAAATCGTCTAGGCAGACTCTCGTCTTTCACCTGATCATATCATCATCAATTGCTTAATTGTCTCAATCAGAGGCCAGTACTAAAGCTTCGAAGTGATGAGAACGCAGTGGCCCTTATAAAATGGGTCAGAGTCTGTCGGATGAGCATCCGCAACAGCGGTCGCATGAAGAGTTAACCCACCAACTTGTGAGCAGCTATCACTACCTATCATGCGCTATCGCCAGAATGAACTTACCAACAATTGCCACAATTTCATAGGTTGAGAAGTTCAAGAAGAAATGCTTCACTTCTCTCGAATTGTACTCACTTAGGGATGTCTTTAAAAGCCTTGCAGATCAACAAGACTCTATCAGATACCTCAAGGAGGATACCATTGCCCGATACTTGGAGATACCAGACATTCTGGGCACCTCACCCGTCATATTTCAGATGCTATCCTACATTGGCGCATTTCCGTTTCTTCAGGAAGCACCAGTAGTTCTGGAACTTCAACGCATGATCATGGTTGTGGTTATCATGACTGAGCGCTATCGAACTGTGTTGGCGCGTGGTTCAGCTGACAGAACCAAGCTGCTCTTCAAAAGCTTAGCCGTCTTTGACCGCAAGATATCCGAAGCAGGGTTTCGACCGGATACCAAAAACCTTGAGCCTCCTAAACCAAAGGATGATCAAGAAGAACCCAAATCCCAGACTGCTGGCTTTGCCGTGGATGCAGCTGGCGAGGATGAGGAGGACGACGAGGACGACGACCTTGTCCTAACAGCTTTTGAATTGCTGGATGTCAAGGACGCCGTGGATCAGGGTCATGCACCAATCTTCCATGGCGCAACAATCCCAACAGACAACTTCCGGAAGCTCGTCATGCTCCTCTTGCTGGCGGCCCCATTAGATCCTCAAGAGAGTCTGTCGATGTACTCAAGTCGCGTAGTTGGCGAAGAACTTGAAGGTCTCCGTGGAGCTGCCGAGTGTATTCTTGCTTCCTTCGTCAATGCCGAAACATCGACCGGCATCAAGTACCACCATTTCAGAACTATCGTGCCTGTGATCTGCCCTCATCTTTTCCGTGGCTTCAATGGTCTCTTTGAGCGTTTCCTCTTCTCCCAGAACCTAGACTTTTCCAAACATCAGAATGATACCCCTGCGACGACTTCACCACCAAAAACAGCACAGCCTCTGCTGACCGACACGGGTGATATACTGAATCAAAACACCCTCTCTCAGATCTCATTATTCCTCCCTGGCACCGATCTTTTCCGGCGAGTCAGATTGCTGTATTCGGGTAATGACGCAGGTTTCTCTATGGGAAGCTTCCAGACAAAGGTATTCAACTGGCAGGCTCCCACACTGCTGCTGGTGAGTGGAACAAGGCTGGGCGATGTACCAGAGGGTGGCCAAGAGACAAGCTTTGCAGCCTCATTACCCCCTAAGCGATTTCCGCACGGTAGCAAGTCTGACCGACTTACGTTTGGTGTTTATGTCCGAGAACCTTGGAAGCACACTCACCGAGAATGCTTCGGTGATGCTGAAACAACCCTCTTTCAGCTAGAACCAATCCATGACGTTTTCCCAGCTTCTACCATCAACAAGGACTATGTTACTTTTACGAAAGCACCAGCGCACCATCCTATGCTGTCATTTGGGTGTCCTCACCCACACCCTTCTCAAGCTCACAGAAAGCCCGATATGCTACACCTTGGTCCTGTCTCTTTGTTGCTTGATGATTCGTTCGAATTTGCGGTTTTTAACCATGATTATACTTCTCGAGGCGGTGCTTTCCGTTCAAGTGCAGTGAGAAAGCACGATTTCCAGGATCGCTTCCAGATTGAAAGCCTCGAAGTATGGGGCTGCGGTGGTGACAAAGAAGCACAGGCGCAAGCCGAGAAATGGGCCTGGGAGGAACGTGAAGCAGAAGCACGTCGCAAGGTCAATTTAGGATCCGGAGATATAGAGGCTGATCGAGCATTGTTGGAGATGGCGGGGTTGATTGGGGGAAACAGAAGTGGAGGCTCGATGACATAGGAATGCTAGGTTACTAGACAGCCCTATACTGAAGAAATTGTCCCATAAGTTATGAGATTCTGCTTTTGGCGTTGGTATTTGAATACAAGTCAATGAGTCTTGAGTGCCACATTGGAAAAGCAGGTTTCCTTTCCGATATTGCAGTCATTATGTTTGCCTAACTTTGCTATCATACACGATGTGCTTCTGCCATGATTCAGCACATCAAACTTTTGTACAAACCTCCCCCTGTGTCCAACTGCTTGAATATACAATGTTAGTATCTAATCCTTTCTCTTGGAGATGATTTCGCCGAGGTCACCGAGGGAGCTCTTGGGGTTCTTCTTCTTCTGCTTGGCGTTTTCCTCGTCAACGACGTCATCGACAACCGTCTCGACGTCCTTCTTCTCATCCTTGCTGCCTTGGGGCCACAAGCCGATTCGGCTCAAGATGCCTCCATTGCTTGACGCCTCGGAGCCCTCGGGCTTTAGCTCGGTAGGCGCAGCAGTTGCTTGAGCTTCCTCGGCGCGCTGTGCCTGGACTTGTTGTCTTCGCTTCTCGAGTCTTGCGCGCATGGCCTTCTCCTCATCATCTCGAGCCTCAAGCTCTCGAATCCACTTCTGTCGCTTCTCTTCGGCCTCCTTCTGCTCCTGGAGCTGGCGGAGTTCCTTGCTCTTCTCGCGGTCCTTCTGGTAGTACATGCTGCCGGCAAGCATGGCGAAAACGGTGAATCCCTGGGCCGCGACACGGGCTCGGAACATGCGGTTCGCCTGTTTTGAGTCACCACGACGGAGGGCTCGGTAGGCGTTGACGAAGGCAAGAGTGGTTAAACCAATTCCTATATCACGAAAGCGGAGCTGTTAGAAGCTATGCCGTGCATTGGTCATGATTGCCCAGGAGGGTAATTACCGAGAGGGATCAGAGGCTCCTCCTTGATCTTGCGAACAACCTTTTGCATAGGACGTTCATTATGAGGTTCCCTAGACCATCGCATGAGCGGGGACCAAAAGGTATAGCAAGCTGGGGTAAATGAAGCATACATACCCTTCGCCGTCAAAAGACGAGGGCATAGGGCCCGGGAGTGAAGGAGGGATATCGGCCATTCTGTTGGCAGGGACTTTTATTGCAGTCGTAGGTGATCAATTGGAAGCTTGAGGGAAGTAAAACCGGAGCTTTAGAGAGTGGGCTGAGGATTTACAGAAGTGCCCATGATGGCTCTGTTACGCATATCCACATCTGTACAAGCATCATCACTTTTCTGATGGCGGGCAGGCTCCACTTTTAGTTTTTAGGTACGTACAGTCATCTATCGATTGGCCATTCCAGCTGTCTCGGGGGGTTTAACGTTAGCCTCTTCTCCACCAAAACTTCACAGCTTCCGTCTCATTGCATTTGACTGAGCTCGCTCATTGCTCAAATACAGCTTTGTCATCATCATAAGCAATTTATGATTCACTCGACTACAGTACAACCCTACGAAAACATTTTATTGCCAGCTCTAAATATCGAATAACGCGCTGTAAACCAAGCCAGCGCTTCTAAACATTCAACAATCAATCATCGACGCCTGCTTCTACGACCGACCACCCATTTCTCCTGACACGTCTAGCTTCAACATCATGCGACACACATGATATAACCCACAATGTGGTTGCCGACGCCATCCGTCGAGAGCATAACGCGGCCACGGCTGGCTGTGGCCGTAGTGTCTGCTGTGGCTGCGCTCTCAGCCGGATACTATGCATACCAGGTCCGATCGCAAAGTTTCGAGACCCTGCCAGGTGGTGGTCTGCATAGGAGTAATGCCATACGACGTCCACGTCGGAATCGGAGAAACGAGGATGGCTCAAGCTCGTCGTCCGAGGCTGCGGGCGATGAGAATGTGAATGCAGACACGACACAACCTTTAGGTGATGGCGAGACGATCGTCGATGGTGGAGATGAATGGTGGAACGATCCAAGTTCCTTTCCCTCGAACCAACGAACCGGACATAATATTGTTACTCTCCTCTTTCGCGTCTCGGAGGATAATGCTCGCCGGAACGGCTGTGTTCATAGGGGCTGCCAGTGCAACTCATGCGGCATGGTCCCTATTCGAGGAGTTCGTTATCGCTGTGCAAACTGTGCCGACTTTGACTTGTGCGAAACCTGCGAAGCTCAGGGCGTTCACATCAAGACTCATATCTTCTACAAAATCCGTATCCCCGCGCCTCCTTTTGGTCCCCGACAGATGCAACCAGTCTGGTACACAGGTGATCCAGATACTTGCAGACGTACTTTGCCCCGCAGTCTGATACCCAGGCTGTCGCAGGACACCGGTTTCGAAAGGCCAGAGTTGGAAGCATTTTGGGAGCAATGGACGTTTATGGCTAACTCAGAATGGAGAGATGACCCTGATGAACTTTGTGTTGCTATGGATCGCAAGACGTTTGAGAGATGCCTCGTTCCTACAGGGGGTTCCCGTCATGCTGCACCAAATCTTATTCATGATCGCATGTTTTCCTTCTACGACTCCAATAACGACGATTTGATTGGCTTTACCGAGTTTCTTCACGGATTATCCTACCGAAAGCGAAAGGACAAGTTACGGAAGATTTTTACTGGATACGACTTGGACAGTGATGGATATGTCGACCGGAAAGACTTTCTGCGTATGTTCCGCGCGTATTATGTGCTTTATAAGCAGATGCATAAGGACATTCTAGATGGCCTTCAAGACCAGTTACTCGCCAGCACCGAAGCTCAACAACTCGTTACTAGTCGCCAGCCACTGAGCAGTCTGTTTGGACGTGAGGGAAGAGTTCCTCCCGGCGAGGGGCAGTTCCGCCACGAAGGCAAGACGTATCATCGAGATGGTAGCGTGGACATCGCTGAAGGATATGAACACGTCGTTGCGCCAGACCGTGGTGATACAGCAGCTCGAGGAGACATTTTGACCAACTTGTTTGCTTACGACACTGATCACCGCTTTGGTTCCCGAAGGCAATTCATCGCTAGGAATGACACAGATAGTAATTGGCGAACAATGCGTCGACTAAGCGGCAGCGAGATGGACCGTACATACTGGGTTGCGCTTTTGGAGCCACCGTCAACTCTGGAGGAACTTCCTGGCCTGATTATGGAAACTGTAGCCCCGGAAATCGAGGAGCCTTCTGATGATGAAGACGAGGATGGCGAAGTAGCAGCCGACGGTGTTAACGGGATCCATGACGAGGAGAATGGTGTTGGAGGCCCTTCAAGGACAGAAAGCGAAATCAGGGCCGAGACAATTGCCAAGGACCGTAGCAGGGCTCCCAAACTCGATAAGCGAAAACGAGACATGGCACGAAAACAATTACATGAGAGATGGCGGAGACGGCAGTTCTATCTTGATGAAGAAGAGGGCGGTCTTGCGCCAGATGACTGGCAAGGCAGTGAGGATATTCTTCAGGATTTACGCCAGATGGACGAGGGATCAAGCAAGGACGAAGAGCACGATTCTAAGACGGCGCAAAACGGTTCGAAAGCCCGATTCACCAATGGCGATATCAAGGAAGAGGACCATCATACGGCGACTTCGCGTGGCAGTGGCTCTGAGCACGTCCCTGGATGGAGAATACCCCATGCCGAGCGCGATGCGGGCAAAGAGATTCTCTACCAAGTTACTCAGCAAGCCTTCAACGAATTACTCGATACCATATTCAAGCCAGCCGAGGACCTTGCGGTTGAAGCAGCCGAAACGAAAGACCAAAGAGAAAAGTACAAAGATGTATTAGATACTATCGAGCTCGGCGATGACGAAAGTTCCAAATCTGCAGGTGAGGGTGACGTCAAGGTCAGGTCTGCCGCGGATAAGACCCTCGAGGAACTCCTGTCCGAAACTGGATATACCATCGCCTTGCCCGAAGGACGAAATGCCGTGGAAATTGACACTACAGTAGAAATTATCCATGAAGACGGAACAGCAGAACCAGCTCCCAAGCCAGAAACCGAGGAAGTCATGCCAGCCGATCGGGATCAAGATCAAGATCCCACTTTGCCTCAATTCCGACCTGACACATCGGATGACACGGCTGCTTCTCCAGCTTATTTATACTACCCCATCACACAGCCTCTGCCCGACAGTTCCGATAGCGATAGTGCCGACGAGGAACAAGAGACTGACAGCGCTCCCACGTCAGATATGTTACGCCACTGGAAGCGCTTGAGTCTCGCAGAGGCCCAGGCTATCAAGAGAGGTGGATGGGGCAAACTAAGTTTCGATGAGTTCGAAGCTATTTACAAGAGCCAGGAGCACCAGGGTAACAGGCTAGACTACCTTGGAAGTTGGATAGATTTTTGCATTCCTTAGGGGTTGAATGACAAACAAGGGAGTTTTCATGACTGGCCGTAGGGGTGCCTTTCGAATCGTCCAGCGAGATAAACCTTGCAAACATGCCAAACAGACATGATAAAATGGCTTGTGTACATTGTACCATAGCAATAAAGGGTGGGAAAAGCGCTACATGCAAGTCATAGGATAGCAACTAAGCAATATCCATTAATGCAGTCGACTAAATGCCAACACCCTATCAACATGATGTTGGTCACGTTTTACGTCAAATCCATTAGTGAGTGTTGTTTTCGTTAGACATTTCTTCGCATATCTGCAATGGCTGGGTTTTGTGGCAGCAGAGTCTATTGACATAAGCGACAAAAAGTCATGTTGTATCGTCCAAAGCCCTCTCCAAATTTTCTACTACCTTGGCTGGTACTCAAGCTGCGTTGTCTACAGTCGATGCATTCCTTGACTTTACGGAGTCACAGGAATCGGGACAATAGAGTTGGATATACCAGATTTGAATTAAATTAAGCTAAAACTTATACTTTGCGACCATATTCACTCAAGCCTCCTCTCAGGCTCGTTGTCTCATGACCAGCATGCGTCGATCTCCTCTGCCCCTTTTCTTTCTTAAACCTGCTGCTGTGAAGAGTCAACACCAGCAAAGCCGAGCAGAGCGTTCCATGTGTCAGCTGTGCTCTGGTCGCGGGTTCCCAGAGCCTCAATTTCAGCCTGGGCATCCTCACAAGCTGCAACAGCCTCGTCGCTAGCGTTGCAGACGTTGGTGAGCTGATCGCAGATACGGTTGGTGATGATGTTGGGGTTAAGAGCCTCCTGTTGACCCTCGGCAATAGTAGGATCCTGGGGAATGAAGGTCAACTCATCAGCGGGGCGACCGTTGAGACCACCAATGAGGGCCATAGTGGGCTGGCAGACACCGAAGTCGAGAGCACCAGCATTTCCGTTACCAGCGTTTCCACCAGCGTTGTTACCGTTGCCAGCATCGTTACCGGCGTCGTCGGCGTCGTCGGCGTTGTCAGCGTTGTCAGCGTTGTCAGCGTTGCCATTGTCGTTGCCAGCATCATCCTGGTTGTCTTGCTGGTTGTCATTGCCGTTCTGGTTACCGTTCTGGTTGCCATTCTGGTTACCGTTCTGGTTACCGTTCTGGTTACCGTTCTGGTTGCCGTTGTTGTTGTTGTTATCGTTCTGGTTACCATTCTGGTTGCCATTCTGATTGTTGTTGTTGTTCTGGTTGTTGCCATTGTCGTTAGCATCATCCTCCTCGCAGTCTTCATCCTGGTTATCGTTCTGGTTGTCATTCTGGTTGTCATTCTGGTTATCGTTCTGGTTATCGTTTCCGTCAGCGGTGCCGTTGTTAGCAGCTCCTCCGTTGCCGGCACCAGCACCAGCACCAGCATCGGCGCCGTCATCAGCGGCATTGTCACCTCCAGCGGCGGCATCATCCTGACCAGCGAGCTGGACGTTGGCGCCACTGGCATCGACGGCCTGGAAGGTGGTGAATCCCTGGGCGATCATGACCTCGGCCTGAGACAAGCCCTCGGCGTCAAAAGGAGATGTGACTGAGGTGGCCGAGTTGGCGTTCTCGGTGGCAGCGCCATCGACAGCTGGGTCAACGAGAGGAATGATTCCTCGGAGAGCAGCAGTGGCGGGCAGGGCAGGGTCGGCACAAACAAAGGGTCTGTCAACAGCCGAGGGGTTGAAGTTGGTCTCAGCGGCGACGAGACCAATAGCTGCATCGATAACCTCTTGGTCGTCTCCGAGCTCCTCGATCATCTGATCAGCGATAGTGAGCTTGTCACAAGGGCTAGCAGCGGCGAGCAGAGCACTGGGGATGCTACCGGCAATGGTAGCAGCAGCACCAGGGTCACCGAAAGTTCCATCAAGTGCCTGGACAGCGGCAACAGGCTCCTGCTCCTGGCCGAATCGGGCCTCGGCGTAAGCCAAAAGAGCGGCAAGAATGAGAGTCTTGGAAAAGGCCATTGTGAATGTTTTGGCTGTTTGGGTAATAATGGGATGTGGAGAAGATTGCTGAGAGATTAGAGAGTAGTGAAGCAACCAACCAGCGGTGCAAAAAGAAGGTATTAAAATAGAAGGAGTGGTCGAAGCGAATGCGTTCACAGAACAGCAGAAGAAGCAAGAAAAGACGAAGGTGAAGGAGATGCTGAGAAGAGGCTTGTGTGATTGATGATGGAAAAAGAAACTCTATGTTGGAGGACAAACAGTCTTACTTATATAGATGTTTCTTCGTCCAAAGATCGAATAGCTAAATAGGAATAAGCTCGTGTCAATGCAACATGCTAACAAGCTTGAACCTCGTTGTGTCGATCTTACACGACCTGCTACGATATAGTTTGAGGGAACCATATCCGTAAGCGCCATTGACACTCTAAGGTGCTACCCAAGCCGGGTCGAAACTCCTGGGAACTGGGTTCATTCTTCATTACTGTAGTGTTGTCGAAAATTAGACTATATCCACCGTAGCGGTATAGATGCTTAGTTGACAAAGGCTATAGTCTCGAACATCTTGGCTATAACTAGGTGACAGGCATCTGTCGCAAAAAGGGTCCTCCGACACTCCGAAGCATGGCAGGTCTCGGATACGCAACTCCCGTCCCCTTTGTTGCAAAACAGGTTGCAAAGGCGTAGCATAGAGAAGGAGATGCCAAGGCGCGTACAGTTCAATGGGATGAAGCCTGCAGAGATGTTTGGACAAATACTTAGAGTCGAAACTTTATGACTCATTGGATCCTGCTCATACTATGTATGTATGGACTTTTTCGTTGTTCAAGACAGCTCTTGGTGCAATTGCGCTCGAGAACACTCGGGCTTTGGGCTCATAGTCTTTCGACTCTCGGTGGAATAGAAGTTCTGGGGGTTCATCATGCCGCCTCGTCCAATTTCATCTTTATGCAGTAAGTGCGACCGGCAACGAAGAGTTCCGATGATTTTGGAGTTTCGATAAAGTCTCGCTTGAGTACCCCTGTAAATAGTATAACCAGATATGTGGGAGATATGAAACACTACCGAAACTTTCCACTTTCTGTTTGGGCAACCAGAAACAACACGTACAAGACTTGGAGATGTAGGAGTACAGTAAAGTCTTGTCAGAGTTGGATAAGGTGTTTGCAAGGGCTGAATGTTTCTCGGATAATTCGCTTTTGCTGTTGTGTTGCTTCAATCCATCGAGAGGATGATGACGCACCATGCAAATGGTCAACAAAGAACGGCATCGAGTCGAGTCAAATCAATTATGCAGTTGGCATTCCTTTTTCTTCTGGCCATATCAAGAATTCGTCAATGGACCAAGGGCTGTCGCTGATTGTTGCTGATGGTGTTTCTGTGGTCGCATACCCTGAACTAGTAGCAACAGAATCATCCCAAGTTCTTGTTTCCAAATTTTGGTCCAGAGTCTCGACGTCCAGCTTGTCAAACCAACTTGTTTCTACTGTTTGTAATGAATTCTGAACGCATTGACCTTGACGTTGTATTCGTAAATATTCCGTTGGCGTTACACCAACACATTTCTTAAAAACGCGATGGAAATGCCACTTTGATAGTCCAGTTTGCCTAGCCATCTGGCTCAAGCTTAATCTGGCATCCGCATCGCTTTGTTTCTCTGTTTGTTGTTGCACAAAAGCTCGGATCTTTCGTACAGCGGTCTCTTCAGGCATGAACCCTGCGATCTCGGGCTTGCAGCGTTTACAAGCACGGAAACCAGCATGCTGAGCCTCATGACCGTAAGTGAAGAAGGACACGTTTGCGCGACGAGGAAGTCGGGCTTTGCAAATAGGACGACAAAATATTTTTGTTGTTCGCACTGCGTATACAAAAAAGCCGTCGGCGTTGGTGTTGCGGGAGGTGACAGCAGCCCATCGAGATGTATCGTCGTTGTAAAGAGAGAAAACGCTCAAGTCATTATCGAAATCCAGCGTATATTCATTCATGGTTAATTCTTGCATTCGTATGAGGTTATCAAATATTGCAGAGAGAGTAGAGTTCAAGTTGAAGTACCTACCCTATCCTTTGACTGTGAGATAGGAAGGAGACGCAATTGTGGGGCATTGCTATCAATATGACCAATGAAGCAAGCAGCTCGAAGAGTGAACGGGCAAGAGCAACAGATGTTAATCGTCTGTAAGTACTTTCCATAATTATAATATGATAACCGTCCATTCTTTGTTCCGTTGAGAACGGACGACATTTGAACGCCATGAACCCAGCATGAATATATGTCCAGCTCTATATTATCTCTGAGAACCCAACATTCATTATGCACTGAGTATCCTAACCTACCAAGTCCATACTGAAGGTTGGATCAAATTTGCCCAGGAAAGATGATACCCTACAGAACATAGCCTTGCATCAACCTTACGTGGCTGGGCAAGCGGGTACAGGCATCAAGGTGAGTCTAACTAACATATATTTACTCTGGTTTACGCGCCCAGCATGTCTTGCTGTATATCCTTGTCGTTGGATCGTCCAATCAAGGATTGTCGCATCAGACAAGGGAAGGGGACTCATGGCGACTGCGCCAACCAACATGCATAAGGCGTACTCTAGATCAAAATGGTTGCTTCTTTCTGTCTGTTCTCAAAAATGGAGAATACTTCATGAATATCTTCTCTTAGCATCGTCAGAGTGTTACTCTAAACAGCTATCATGGAAGCTCTGGGTGCTGCAGCCAGCATTGCCCAATTTGTCCTGCTTTCACTCAAATGCGTCAAAGAGGCCCACGACGCTCTCTCGGCATGCAGAGATGGACCAGCTGTTGTGAAACTCCTGGCTGGTGAATTTCTCTGTGTGCAGGGCATCTTAGAGCGGCTTCGCCATTCAGCAAACATTCCAGCCAACCCAGCTTTAGATGCACAGATTCAACAAACCCTCGAGGACCTTTGTTCAAGAGCAGTATCACTCGTCGATTTACAAGCCACACCAGGAGACAAAGGAGGCAAGCGTCTGCTGAAGCGCCTCAGAATAGCCGTGGGCGAGAATGACGTGAATCGTATAAGAAATGAGCTGAGTCAACTTGTCGTCGTTCTAAATCTCCGATTATCTGCTTTATCATGGTTAGACATCCTATGTTGAGAAACCACCATACAACGCAATCGCTGATCCACCATTAGGAATACAGTTTCTGAAGTAATGGACGAGACACGCCAGGTTCAGAAGCAGATAAATACGATGGATGCCTTATTGCAGTCTCGTCATCAATTACAAATGGCTGGCTTTCAGACTTTTGGGAACAACATGTTGTCAACTTACAACCAAAACCATATAGACTTACAAAGCAAACTGTTTTCGATTCAACAGACAATCGACTCCGCATCCTCCATGTCCCTATTGAGATCTACAGATATGCATTCTCTGTTGAATGAGATTAAAGATCTTGTTGTTTCAGAAGGCAAAGCTACTAGAGAAGCATCAGCCAGTAACAATATTGGTAACGAAAGTACCACAACCAAGCCTCAGAATTCGGCCATGTTGGAAAGCATCGAACGTCTTTGCGCCTTGATCGACGAAAAGCGTGAAAGCGTTGATGTCTATGCCGGAGATGACGACCTTGCAGAGTCAGCAATAGAGGACTTGCGCAACATGTTGACTGCCGTTCGAGGCGGAGAAGACCTTGAACTAGATAAAGAAATGGACAAAGGATTACGTCGATTCGGACGGTCTTTTGGACAGAACAACCTATCTATCAACGCGAAGGGCAAGTTAAATATTGCCTTACAGTTTGATTACTAACTGAACAAGAAGGTCATGATAGCCGCCGCGTCGTTGGCAGAGTCTTGGACCAAGAGAGGCGCCATGGACAAGCGGACATTGGGATAGGGAAAGTGAGTCTGAGAATACACAAAAGAAAGCGAACTATACCTGCAACGACCAACAGAAATGTAACGACAACGGTCGAAGGGCATTTGACCGATTACACCATGTCACTTGTTTTCTTGCCCAACAAGCGACCTCATCATATGTTGGTGGCTTCCCTAACACAGAGAGAAATTTTCGCAGGCAACGTCTCGTCTATATCATGTCTACAAGTCAACAGAGTCCTCCCTTCCGACTCTCCAGTATTCAAACTGGTGAAGCAAGGCAAACTACAGGACCTTTTGCAGATGTTGCAAGATGGCCAGGCTTCTCTTCGAGACCACGATGAACATGGTGCATCCCTGTTGTTTGTACGTATAAACTACCGTCAACAACATTTGGACATTACATCACCTGACAACAGGCTTTACAGTATTCGATGAATCAGCCAGAGATGTGCAAGTTCTTGATCGAAGAGGGGCTTGACGTCGATCATGTAGCGTTTAAGTCGTGGCCACTACATCATTCCAAGGCTTCGTACGTCTATGTAGTACATATACTCATACTAGGACTGACTAGGATGTAGGAATTGCTTGCAAAGCGTCATGGTGGAACTGGATTTAACTAAATCAAAGAAAGACCTCGCGTCTATAAACGCATGCCGTAGGCTACTGCTAACTGCGGGAGCCGACCCAACATACGAGGCAGACCGCGGCAGCTTTCTCGACTCCATATCGACACATGCAAATGATGAGGTCAGTGACTCACCATATATAATAATTTCCTTACGCATTAATGTACTAACGTCGGCAGGAAACTATCGCATTGATTTGGAATTCTGGACTTATTGATCCTTTTGCAACCTTTCAAGACTGGCGCAGCCGCGACGGTATGTCTCCATTTCTAAAAGCATGCACTCGCCTGGATACGAACAAAGACACCATAATTCACTTCATGAAGATGGGCGCATGCATCAACGACCGAACATCAAACGGAGAGACATGCCTTCAACTGGTAATAGAATGCACTGACTCAACCTCTATTTGCTTTGAGAGCCTTGTATTTCTTCTCGAACGAGGAGCAGATCCCTTGGCAGAAAACAATCAAGGAAGGTCCATCTCGGAGGTTGCGTATAACAAATTAGGTCTAAGAGATGAGATAGCAGGGAGCTATGGGGATGTCTGGGATGCAGCGTTGCATGTCTCCGGTTGGGATATCGGACAATTTCGCAAAGTTCGACGCCGCAAGCCGAGATATAACCCGTTCTATACCCGTGCAGATTTTGAAGAGCTCTGGAGAAGGAGAGAAGATGAGTGTCCATATTGGGACGACAGGCCGTGGCCGCCTTCAGGACCTGGGGAAGAAGATAGCGACTTCGATCGTGACGATGTATCATGCTTTGGCGTCTCAGATTGTGATACATCAGAAGACGATGGTCACTTTGAAGAGGACGGCAGGGTGCAGGAAGGCTGGTCTGACTCCGAGGATGAAGATGGTGGTGCTCTATTATAGAAGCGCTCCCCAGCAAGGAGGTAAAGCCACAGCATCTATGTCATTGTCATCGCTACGATTCTGGTTAAGGATTTTGTCTATGTTTGGACGACATTATGTCACTTGGTCACTTAATTGCATCGTGAAGCCTTGTTAAGAGAAATCTCATTATAATCAGGTCGGAGGAAATAGATGGCCATGTCAAGTTACATTCCAGTCTCGCATCGATCTCCCAGATCACCATGGATTCATCACCCCAGTATTCTTCCCAGGGTACGTCTAGCAAATCTGACCACTCCAAAATCTCCCTTGTACTCTCAAAGTAGCTCAAGAATCCTCAATCTCAGTTGCGAGGTGACTTCTGCTGTGCTTGAGCCAGGTGGGGTGAACCAGTATCGAGATTGTATGTAAGTGGGTTCAACGACTGTCTAGGCAATGGAGATGGGCTCGGCGGCGTCATTTGCGGAAACCCGCCAAATTGATTTTGTTCGTGACTACCCAAAGCCGAAAACTGCGCCAGAGGAGTAAAGAGGGGATCTCTAACTGTCATACCCATCGATTGCCCAATGGGGGTTGAAGTCGATACTGGCTGGAATTCCCCTTCAGAAGTTACTGGTGGAGAGTTACCCAATTGTCCAAGATATGGGATCTGCTGCTGCGGCTGCGACATGGCTGATCGGTATGGTTGGCTTGCCATTGAAGGCGTGTAGGCTAGACTAGAGCTGAACCGGCTTGGGTTACTCATGGTCATCGCAGCAATGGACTCTTCAGCAGTTCCAGGGTGACGCTCGAATCGGGCTGTTGTATGGGCGTTATTGAAACTGAAACTGCGCTGATTCTCTCTGTACGCGGGGCTGAACTGCTGTGCGAAGAACAAGTCATCAGACAAACTATCTGGTCGACTAGTGAAAGGGTTGGAAGATTGCTCATAGGCGGAGAGGCTGAATGCAGGACTCGCCAAAGGAGAGCGTGTGCTTCTGTTTCCCTGCTGTCTCAGTCTGGCAGGACCTCCGGGATGAGCAGGTCTCATCATGGAAATGTCGGACATGCTGTAGTCCGCGGTCGAAGCCTGGCTTGGCTGCTGAGTTGCTTGAGAGACCAGGTGAGAATGCTGCTGTTGCTGCTCGGAGGACTTCTGGCTGGATGGATACTGCAAGGAAGAATTGGACGGCGGAGTAGACGTCGCAGCCGGAATGTCGACTCGAGGTCGAATGTCGACTCGAGGTCGTTTGTGACTCTGCCCGGAAAGTTTGCGCAGGCGAGGCGACTCATGATGTTCATTGATGCTCACGGTAGTCTGGCCTGAAGAGGGGGCAGATCGCTTGTTCGAGTCTTCAATTGACTTCAGAAGTGGCGCCTCACTCGGGCGACTTGTTCCTACTTTGAAGCTTGGGGACTGAGGTGTTCGCGGAGGTTTTGTTTCACTTGCTTCGTTGTCTGTCGCCTGAGCGCTTGCAAGTTGTACCAATTGATCTGGAAAAGGTAAGTTGCTGGGCATGATACTCTGTAGATCGTACTGCTGGGCGCGCTCAATCATCTCAGTAACGTCTGTCGGCTCTGGCACCGTAGTGCTGTTCGCTATATCCAAAAAGGACTTTGGAATCGCTTTTCTCATGATCCAATTGAGCAACACCTGAGCAATTTCATCGCTATTGGTTTCGAGAAACATTAGATGTCCATTGCCTTTGATACCTAGGTCTTCAAGTCTGTACCAATCGGTTTCGACACCAGCTTGCATCATGAATGCTACTACAGCCCAGTCATACATGGCATGGGAGCTGGCATGCGCAGTGACAACCATACAAGGAACTTTCTTGATGTTGATGAGCTGGCGGACCTTGTTGCTCGGTTTGCGAGTTGACTCGGCCGTGTCATCAGGAGTGCGTTGCATGAAGCACTCGCTTCTCCCATCTGGTGCTACGACTTTGATCAGATCAAGAGGTTCTTTCGCGGGAGGGTCGAAGCCTTCATGAGGATAGGCGGGAGGATCATATGTGATGGGGATATCAGCGAGTCCATAGATTCGGGTTCCTTCTTGTCGCTCAATGAATGGATTGTACTTTCGATAAGGGTTTGCCTCTCTGGGGCATGCTGTCCCGAAAGGAGGTCCCACAGGCTCGACGGCGATAGTTCCTGCGACAAGATCGGGCTCGACATCAGCTGCTAACCAAGTCATGTTTCCACCCGCACCTTCGCCAACGAGGATCGATTTTCCGACATGGCGCAGGAGAGCCTGAAGGGCGTTCTGGGCGAGGGACTGTCGTTCAACTTTGTTGAGGTGAAGAGTGACCAAAGAAGCACAATACTTGGCAAATATGGGATCTCCGCGTTGGCCAGTCTATGCATCGTCAGTGAGTGTACGTTAGTAAGGCCGAGTTTGTTCACTTACACCTGGCCACTTGTTATGGAATTGCGCTTTCTCATACTGGAGAGGTACATTGGGGGCTCTCGGTACACCAGGTGCAGTAAGCGTGGTTTCGACTGCGGGTGCTTTCAGCGAACTAGAATTCAATCCCACGTCTCTATGAGTGTAGTGTGAAGTCGTCAAGAAATTGGAACGACCAGAAGGAGGCAGGTCGACGATCATCACTTGGAATCCTTTGTTGAGGAAGAATGAAGCCCATCCAGGCTGACCGTCTGGCTTGGTTGCCTAAACCTACAGAGAGTCAGTATCAGTTGTTTTCAAGAGAGGAGGTCTTCAAGTGTACCTGACCAGTGTGGAAGTCTCCGTGGATGAGAACAATGGGATATGGGTAGAGTCTTTCGGCAGGCTCTAGACACTCAACATACATCTGACCGATAATGTTCGTGGCGGTCGCGAGCGTTGCGCCCATTCGCCAGTCAACATTGACGAAGAAAGTCGTTCGGCGACATAGGGGTTCTTTGCTTCTGACTCCTAGGGCGGGTGTCTTTGATTGATGCATGGGTTGATTATTTTGTGGGATGTTCTCGCAATGGTCGGGCGGCTGTGGATGGCTCGGCCGGCCTCCAGCAGGCTTCTTATCCACAGGTACATTCAATGGCTCCATTTTCAAAGTCTCATTTGTTGTGGTGTGAGGCTCGTGAGAGAAAACCCCTGGACCCAAATCGTCAGCGCCGAAATGCGAATAGGTCGACAGAGGTATGCGATCTGGACGATAGGCGTGATCGGTCAACAATCATCCAGTGTAGGCACTTGAACGGGCTTGGGGGGCTCAGGTCGAGCTTTAGAGGAGAGAGCTGCTGTAGTGTTTGTGTTGTGTAGGAGGGGAAGATGCCCGGAGTGATTTCGTAGAAGTGCCTGAAAACACAGGCAGTCAAGGAATAATTTTGAATCGTCGTCGGCACGACAAAACGCTGATGATGCCTTCAAAATGGTGAAGAGAACTAGTAATCTGTGCAAAATCTCATCTGATCCAAGTTTTGTTCCTCTGTGGTAGAGATGAAAGGAGTGCGTGAGGAACAGGCAGGGTGGAGGATGGTGGAGGATGAAAGAAGCGAAAGAGAAAAGGTGTGAAGAAAACAGAACACTTACTACCTACTAAATTAAGGGTCGGGAATGCAAATTGTTACTCATTCAGTACAAAGCGACTACGAAAGTGTTTCTGACTTCTTGCTGTTCTCGACCGACCACTGTGGATCATTTGCCTGCACATGAATAGGAGCAACATTTGCTGCCTGTGACTGTCAATCAGCAATGCAGACCATATTCTCATGCATTATGTACCTCATTGTTCGGGGAATCCTCAATCATGGTAAAACAATAAAGTCATAGTCTTGATGGTTTATTGTTACGATCAAATCTGATCTAGGTTCCGTGCAGCGAGAAAAACCATTGTTTAAATTTTTGACATGAAGCTATCGTTTTCCTATTCTCCAGCAATAGTGGTAGCCCGAATCGAGTCAAGCTAGACATCCTTCCATAGTAGAGCGACCAGCTCTAGCAATTCAACCACATAGCAAAATAATGTCTCCCACAATAGCCATCCCTTCTCCCGATTGCATCACATCATGTCATAATCTTCAACATCATGGCGATGCAGGCTCGGGTGCGTCATCCTTCATATCCGGTACCCACCCCTTGGGTCTCTCACTCCCTCTCACCACAAGTCCATAGCCCAGCTTCTCTACCTTCTTGACACTCTGTCTCATCGCACCCATCTTACCCCTCCAATCCTTGGTGGGCACATCTGGCAGAACCTCAAACGCACATCCGAGCTCTTGAATATCGCCCATGATGTTTCGTTCCCCGTTGCCAGCCAACTCACCCGTCTGGGCTGTTGTGACAGTCGCAAAGCGCATCAACTCGCCAAAGAGATCAAAAATACCGTACATGTAGTCATTTGGCGTCAAGGACATATCCATTGGCATAGCTGCTTGAGCCTGTGTGGGGGTGATGAGGGTTTGGTGACGGAGATAGTGTGCGAAAGAGAGGGCCTCGACGAATTCTTCAAGGCATCGTAGGGGGGAGGTGTAACGGTAGCGGTTGACGTTTTGCAGGTCGGGAGCAATACCGCTGAGGAGCTTGGAGATTTCCTCAAGACGAGTGTCTATGTCTTGTTGAATGTGAGGCGGGAAGTCTTTGTTGAGATGTTTGACTCTGTGACATGTGAGCAGATATTCACTGAGATTGGTATCTTAGATGAGCTCTCACCTCTGAAGAGTGAAAATGCTATAATTATGTTAGTGACTTGTCAATCAAACAGAGGTTCAGTTATAAAACTCACATCTTCTTACTCTGCGCCGTAACATCTCGCGACGCCTTCACAATCCTCTCCCGTCGATCATGATGCTCATCAAGCTCATTGCGAAAACCTTCAAACATATCATTGAACCTCCCCTTTGGTCCAGACTGCTTCGGCGCGCCCGTGTTCTTAGCACGAGCATTACCATCGCGATCTCTCTTAACACCGCCTGACATTTTGACTGCTGAGCTGATCAAGTAAGAACAAGACGTTCTTAGTAGAGGTCGAAGCTCTTTTTTGATTCGGTGGTTGATGATGTCGGAGGTTGGTTTGAAGGCGGGTCCTGATTTGGTAGTGCGGGTTTGCAGGGATGACGTTGAAATTGTTAGCTCTCCATTTTTGGCAGTCACCTCAAGGTCAAGGTCAACCTCAGCCTGAGCATGAAACCTCATTGTTTGTAATCGTAACCTGCCATTGACTGGCGCACAACAACTCCGAGTAGACAAAATCGAGTTAAACCCGAGGAAAACTCTTGGAGAATCTGATCAAGATATGATTTACTGATATCTTGTCCACTTTTCATTTCATACTCACTCATCTCACGCACATACTCACCGCCAACTGTCATCTTCACTCAAATCTCATATCAATCTTTCACAATGCCCTCAATAGCCCCCTTTCTGCGCACAACGCCTCTCTTCACCATATCCCTCCTCTTACGTCTCGGTCTTCTCTTCTACGGCCTCTATCAAGATGCCCACTCGGCTCTCAAATACACAGACATCGACTATCTCGTCTTCACTGACGCTTCGCGCTTCGTTGCAAATGGCCTATCGCCGTACGCCCGCGACACATACCGTTACACGCCACTTCTAGCCTGGCTTCTTCTCCCAACCGTTCGCTTTCCCGCCTTTGGCAAACTCGTCTTTGCTGCGGCGGATCTCCTGGCAGGATGGCTTATTCTTCGCGTGCTCAGACGGAGAGGCATGGATGAGGCTACAGCTGGAGGATTCTCTGCTTTGTGGCTGTGGAACCCAATGGTTGCGACTATCAGCACCCGTGGAAGCTCAGAGGGTCTTTTGGGGGTTCTGACCATGGGCTTGCTGTGGGCTGTTGAGAGGCGAAAACTCAGCCTTGCCGCCATCATTCTGGGATTGTCGGTTCACTTCAAGATCTATCCCTTTATTTATGCACCGGCGATTATTTGGTGGATGGACGATGCGCGTTTAGGAAAAGAGACAAAGCCCACTCGTCAACCTTCATCGATCAAAGAAGCAATCTCAAACTTCTTCACGCCGGATCGTCTCAAGTTTGGTCTACTCAGTCTCATAACCTTTATGATTCTCAACCTCGTCATGTTTGCCATGTAAGTCTCGTTGCACAAATCTCAATGTCCGCTCAACTAACCAATTCCCAGTTATGAGACTCCCTTTCTTGTCCATACTTACTTCCATCACGTCACAAGGATTGATCACCGCCACAACTTCTCGCCTTACAACGTCTTGCTGTATCTCACCTCTGCAACACCGGCTCACGCGGCACCAACATTCCGTATTGAGTCTTTTGCTTTTTTTCCCCAGCTTCTTCTATCATGTGTCCTCATCCCTCTTGCCCTCGCAAAGCGCGATCTTGCGACATCCATGATGGCCCAGACCTTTGCCTTTGTTACATTTAACAAGGTTTGCACTTCTCAGGTAAGCAGTCTCTTCGCATAACCAAATCTCGTTTGCTTACATTGTGAAACAGTACTTCCTCTGGTACATGATCTTCTTGCCGCTCTACCTCCCCAACTCATCCTTCCTACGCAATGGGAAACTCGGCGTCTCTGCTCTGTTGCTCTGGATTGTCTCCCAGGCGGCTTGGTTGCAACAGGCATATCAGCTCGAATTCCTCGGCGTCAGCACATTCTTCCCAGGCCTTTGGCTTGCCTCAATTGGCTTTTTCCTGGTCAACTGCTGGATTCTGGGCATCATCATCAGTGATGGCGCTAAGCAGTCGACTAGATCAAATGTCAAGTTCCACGTTGAGTAGACTTGTTTGTTAACAACTATTCGTCTTGACGGCATTAGAATTCCGCCAGTGACGGACGTCACGAGTCTATTAGCGAGACATAAGAGTTAGATATCAGACAATTTTATTCGTCAATTTAATACCAAATCGCCAGTATTGTAGGGTATGTAAAAGTCGCGTTCCGGAGATAATAACCTCGCTACTTTCTCTTCCATTCTTCATGAATTTTTGACAGATCCCAAGCAAATTCTTCTCAAAACCAAGTCCGCGTTCCCATATGTCCATGCGCCCTCGTAACTCCCACCTCCTGGGTATGTGGTTCAATTAACAGCTTCCTTTCGACCAAAGGTCCAATCCTTGAACGCCTGCCCAAAAATAATAACAATAACAATAACAATGCGGTACGAATATTGATTCATGTAAAGAGGTAGGAGACCTCTCAACATTCTCTCCACAGCAGCATGCTGGCTGAATCTCTTTACTGGATCGTGATACCTGTTGCTAGGGAGTGGTAGTTTGATAACTTCAGTGACGTGATCTTCGTTTTCGGAGGCTCGGGCGTAATGACCATTCTTCCATCTTTGTTGTAAACAATGTTGCCAAATGACTCGCTCAATTCTGTAAAGTGGACGTCTGGACGAACGCGTCCCATCTCAGCCAAGATTCTCTCACTCCACACACCAGAGCATGCACCGTTGCGCATGATAAAGAAGGGATTCAGAGGTGGTAGGACAGAATCTACAAATTTGTTAGTAAATGATGCTCAATTTATCATTAGAGAAACGTACCGAGATCGACAAATCGAATCCTCAGATAGACCACCCCTTTGAGCTTGTCCAGTGATCGAATTGCCGACAACACCAGCCTCTCGAACGCATCGATAAATCCCATATCTTGAATCCCAGAGCCAGCCTCATGGAAACTAGTGTTGTAGCGGCAGCAATTCTTGACTGTCAAATCCAGTGTCTTCAATCGAGAGTTTCGTGGATCTGTAGATCGCATGGCTATGTCGAAGAATTGGTGGCAGACACGACCGGTATACGCGAAATGCTCCAGTGAGGGTAACGCCTCGGCCATTCTTGCGCAGATGTGTGTCTTCTGGACAACCTTGGAGTAGAACGGAGGCATGACTCCCTCCCGGCGATAGTCGCTCTCGAGGCAAATGCTTAGATTTGTGATATGGCGTGGCAGTTGAGGGAGGAACTCAGCCATGGTAATGTAGCTCTTAGACTTCGGTTTACTATACGAACCCTGCCACTCGTAAAGACCTGGTAGCGCGTTCAGAACTGTTGCAAAGTCCTGGTTGTCCCTCATGAGATTCCACTGGCCCCTGGTTACGAGGGTTTGCACTGAGTGTAGAGTCGGTAGCGATTTATAGATAGCTGGATCGATTCTTTGTTCGGGAAAATGAAGAACTCTAGGAGCCTTGCGTCGCTCGCCTCCCTCCAATGTCAAAACCCTTGCTTGTGGTAGAGTTTGCCCGACAAACTGGAAAACCTGCTCGAGGGTGCAGTTGTTACCTGGTAAAGTATATGTCGCATTAGTCAATCCTTCCATTGTCACTGTTGGTAGCGTCAGACTGTTAGATAGAGCGACCGGTCCGTAGGTGGGTTGGAAAACGGGAAACCAGATTTCGATATGCTTGACATAGATTTGCAGATGCTCATGCATCGCCAGGTGCACCATGGCGTCTTCCAGGCAGTCCACGGTCGCCTTGAGTTTGATATGACGATAAAGACGCTGTTGGACGAGGACTCTCCAGACACCACTCACAAGCGCCAGCGCGGTCAATTCCCTTCTCCTGGAGTGTCTAAGCGCTGTTCCCCAACTCTTGGTAATACTGGATACGGCCATTGAGCTTCGGGATGTAGCGGAAACTCGGTACCCAAACAGGTGATCTAAAATGGCTTCATGAACTTCAATCGGTAGATCATTGAAGTTGGTTTCTGGGTGTGAGATGACGGGCTCAGTGTCGACTGAAGTTGTCGAGTCCGCGGCAGGGTGCTCGTTGGCGCCGTGCGAGAACCCGTTCAAGCAGTATGGCTTAGAGTGTCGATGATCGGGGTGTGGGAACGGAGTGCTGCTCGGTCTCGTGGGAGGGACAAAATCGGATGTCTTGGCTTGATCGTGAGAAGGGCTGGAAGAGCCAGGAGAGACGGGGTTGGAAGCGGTGTTGTGAATGCCAGTCAGCATGGACGAGGCCATGATGGAGGCGAATTCGGTATCGGAATCCGCATCTTCGTCTCGGTTATCGCTAAAATCGCTTCTACGTGGTGAATAACCATCTCGGATGGGTAGAAGGGCAGATGCAGCAACAGAGGTAGGACAAGGCGCACGGGGGCCAGTGTGGCCGTCATCGGCGGTGTCCATGGGTTCGCAGATAGAGTCTCCCATATCGATATCGTTATCGGACAGCGGTTCAAGGTGGTCCATAAGATGCCTCCCAGGCCGGCTCGTATGGCATCTCAGAGGGTCGAAGCACTATTGGATAACGACAGTCGCAAACGAAGAAGCGGCGGTTGCTGGATGAAGGAGAGGGTAGAAATCGAAATAAACGAGGCGACGAAGCCAAGTCCCGTTAGTTAACAGGCGAAGAGTATTGCAGGGCTGGAGATTGAGCCCTTTCAAGGTTTGTGTTATGTATGTATGTACTGTATGCAGAGACGGGAAAGGGAATGAACGGGAGGGAGGGATGAATGAGAAGAAGAACAGGCGACTGGTGGCCTAGTCTAGACCTTTGGGCGTTTTCCAGGGAGGGGGATGGTAATAAAAAAGGAAATGTGATGAGTGACGAATGGATACGGTACGATACGATACGACACGACACGAGACCCGATGGGATGGAAACGCCGAAACCAGGGTCGATCGATCGATAATATGAGTTTAGGGGATGGGAGATTTGATTTTAGACTGACTACCTTATAGAAGGGAAGGTAAAAGTAAAGGAAGAGGTGAAAAGAGGAAGGGGGAGAAAAATTAGATGACAGGAAGATGAGCAGTTGGGTGTGATGAGATTGATTGGCATTGGCATTAGGATTGAGATTGAGATTGGGGGTTGGGAGGCGTTGATTAGCACAGCGCAGTAGTTAGGTACAGCACCCTGACAGTACAGCACAGCACGTACAGCTCAGAGCAGAACA
This sequence comes from Fusarium transvaalense, assembly GCA_013623685.1. NCBI lineage: Eukaryota > Fungi > Ascomycota > Sordariomycetes > Hypocreales > Nectriaceae > Fusarium > Fusarium transvaalense. Next base: position 111,280 of record JABFFG010000154.1, read on the forward strand.
GCAGTCCATGCAATCCAATCCAGGATGGATGCGAACCTAGGACTGATGGAACCCCTCACTTTACTTCCGTCAGGTTAATTAAGTCCCTTTTTTTTTTTAAGCCTTGCTATTATTCTACGATTACGAATCTACCAAATGGAGAGAATATTTTCCTAGTCTTTACGATGTGTCAGTGCCTAGCCTACTACCTAAGTACTTATGTACATATGCTCAATGTTGACGTTGTCAGCCTTGGATCCACGGATGCTTTGTTTTGTATCCATGGCATACATACACACATACATAGCCTTGTATTTTTATGTGGGTGATCTCTGAGGTGACGACGTGGACATGAGTATCGGGCATCCTATCTTGGGAGGCTCAAAAAGCGCCTGACTGATGAAGTGTACCTATCATACTGTGAGTATGAGTAGGTACAGTAGGATTCTGATCAAAACTGCCGTTGCCATTATCCAAGATGGATCTTTATCAAAGAACCTAATGAAGGTCGCGTGCTTCTTAGCGGCAACGGGGAGTCCACTCTGCTGCAGCCAGCATATGTAGCAACTCCACACCAAAAGGCATGTAGAAGAGGAATTCTGCTCCATGCCCGGTAACCAGATAATGCTTCCATGGCAACAAATACCATCACAATAAAGAAAGAAATTAACCTGAGAACTTTGTGCTGATTTACAGTACTAGTAGCAAACATGAGTGATCATCGACCCGGGCCTCCCCGTCAGGTGAACGAACTTTCTCCATGGAAGTCGGTCAACCTCCACTTCTTCGCTGTACTGTAACTGTAACTCTAGAAAAGCCCAAATATAGTGGACAACGCAGGCGATCATATTCATGGATGGAGCCCGAATAGGTGGGCACCCAGGACGCCTCACTTTGGCCAGCTCAGGCTCTTCAGTCTCAGCCCAGATTTCTACTTCAAGTTTGCCCGACTAATGCACCAACTGAATCAGCAACTTTTATCACGTCATTGGGCACAAGATACATTCAAACTTTATCAGATCCCAACATGCCCAATGATTATGATTCAGTCTTACTAGCTTATTAGTCCGATCTGATCATATCATGGATATTATCCCTCCCCCTCATCCAGAACCGAAGCGAAGCAAACCAAAGTACCGCATCTTCTCGCTAAAATTCTTGATTGCCATGACCTGACTGAACACCCCCTGCAAGACCCTGAACATGGAACTATCTGTTAGCGCCGCGCCAGGCTCGATCTGCTTACTTATTCCCCGTTTCTTCCTGTTGACGGGTTATCTCTCTATCAAGTCGCTAGTCTCAGACTATCGATGATTCATTCCAGAAATCAATGTGCACAGTTGGACGGAGCAACCAGGTGAATCTTCTAGACTAGTTATCTGAAACACGGCAGATTGTTCTTAAAATGAGCATCGATATTATTGTGAGTATTGTTTTCATCGCTAATTAGCCATGATAATCCTTGACCATTGTCATGAAATTTCGATCTTCGTTACCCTACACCGTAATTCTTCACGAGTTCCAAACTCAAATTTTCAACACAAGCAAATGGTTCTCGTAAGGAAAGATCCTATGCGACCTGCTACAAACACTCAAATATGCTATTACTCATATGATTCGTGATCTTCATCAATTGCCGATGATCTTCCTGTTGCATGAAGATCCCTGTCATGCCAGCAGAAAGTTGGCGGCTTCTCCATAACACAAATGCCGAAACCCACCTTTTGGGGGATAGAGATCATTCCTGGATAACACGATTGTATCAACAACATCACATCCCCCCCATACCTACGACCGCGGCTTAGCGGAATGACCTTGTATCAAAACAACAATTATAGAAGTCAGGAGCTATCATATATTCAAGACCCTTTGATGAAGTGGCCCAAGATCTAGTTGCCTACATAGACTGCCACCAAAAGACCTCCAGAATATGGAACAGTTGAGAACTTGAAACCGTTCGCACGATCTTCCAAATAAGCCACGAGATCCTTATAACCTGATTTAGCAGCCGCCGAGTTATCTACCACGACTGTAGAACCCGGCTGCATACGTGGCTGAACGAGCTTGAGCGTAGGTAGAGCCAACGGAGTCCAAACTAACAACTCGATCAGTAAAAGTCTCTAGACAAATACTCCGTAAGGAGAACGAAAATTAACTTACTATCAAGAAGCAAGAAATCCACCTGCTCCGGTAACTCTGTCTTGAGCGTCTCGCGCAAGTCTCCCTCTCGTAATTCAATAAACTTCTCGATATTATCCCCAGCTTGACTCCAGTACTCGCGAGCCCGAGCAGCCTTGGTGGGTTCATTCTCCGTAGCAATGACCTTACCAGGCTGCGAAACAGAGTTCTGTGCAACTGCTAGAGCGAGGTATATAGTACTGACGCCAAACGATGTTCCAGCTTCGACGACAAAGCGTGCCTTCATAGATCGAAGCAGGAGGTAGACGAATGCGCACTTGTCAGGGTCCAGAGCGACGAACTTGTCCAGAGCGGTGGATGCAGGACCATCTGTACTGACGTATGCTGGTTCATCAAGGGCCTGCTTATGTAGATCGCGAAGAAGCTCGGTGGTTTGTGAGCTTGCGGCTATAGAGGCCAGAGTTGTCTCAATAACGGAGTAGTCAGGCATATTGGACATTGATACCAAGAGTCAAATTGATATTGAGATCGGAAGTATTGTCCAGGCTCAGAGCACAAGGCAAGCTTCGTACAATTCAAAATATTACAATCAAACTGATACTAAGATCGATGTTATATAGAATCAATGCGGGACCCGTGATCTCAAGAAGGAGGACTGTTAACCCCGCTCCTCGGCATCAGAACAAGACTTATCGGCTCCGGTCTTCCGTCATCAGAGTCACTGCAACTCCGATGTTGCATCATATTGTGACTCACTTCAACTTTACAAGCCATAATACACCAGTTTGAAATTAACACCGAACTTCGGCTATTTCATAGGACCGACTGACCGGTGATATCGGTGAAGAGGACTTAGAATTCTGACCCGTGATTTCCGTAGAAAACGGGAATACATTTCATCATATCAGTCCCGGAACTCTCAATGGATTCATTGACGAGATGTCAAAACTTGAATCTTTAATGTCCATTATGTCTATCCATGAGTCTCGTCGCTCACAGAATAATTCGGCGGTATACCTCATGAAGATACGACCAAGATTCTTCACCAGAGTCTCTGTGCTAAGTTGGATTTGAATGCCACGATCAGGATGACTATACGCTGACAGTGAAAAGTATGCTATCAGTGTATCGAAGGGCAGTCCGATATATCTGTCTGGTGAAACCTCGTCTTTGAAATGGAGAAGATCCACAGTAAACAAAGGAATGCTACCGGTTTACGCAAGTTCACCATTTCTGGACGCAGCTCGGTTCTCGAGGTAGTATCATTATTCAGTTCGGAACCGCTCTGTTGGATAAGCCTCGTGATCTCGTTCCGATCGCCGGACTTCTGGACTCGACTTGGGAAGCAATGGTATATCTGAGATATCCGTTGATAGCTGGAAGTATCAGCGTAGGGCGGCATGACACAGAGACATGATGGAAGCCGACCTTGAAGGGAATCTTGAGCTAGCTCCTCGGAGAACCTCCTACACGAGCGAGTCATCGAGACCATTGCTACCACGGTGTATCATGCTGTTTGGTAACACTAGTATCTCTGATTTTAGAGCAACATAAGCGTAAGGGCAATGGTCTAGAAGTATGGTCTCTTGGCTGAAAAGGGGCGCATGAAATGTCAAGTCTGACGGTTGAGCCTGCCCAGCTTCAAAATATCGCGGGTAGGACCCTTTTTGGACAAAGGAAGACCTCGGTACATAATGTTGAGGACATATATGCTGTATTGGGCTAGTTATTTGGGGTCTCTCGACGTTATATGTATCAGCGTTCTGTTTTCAATGCAGGCAATTCATCCAGACCATGGGAAGATTATAGCCGCCATGTAATCTATTGGCGCGCCTTTGTTTCTATCAAGGGGTTACTTCATCTGCAGCCGATTTTATGCTCGTAAACACAAGTGATTTTCGTACTATATTCCAGGATAAAATTCGACCTTCTATTGTAGGTCGCGTAGCCCCTGTCTGCGTTGTCCTTCATTTCTCCGCCTCTGGGTATAGTCTCAGGTACTATCCCACATAGACTTGGCACAAAGAATTATAATCACTTCGCGCTTAGACCAATAGAGTAAAAGTATTAGTCTAGTAAATGTGTCTATGTTCAAGTACGAGGTACTGAAGCAACCATAATATCCGTGGATCTCCGCCTGAGGGGGCCGACTAATGGACATGGAAGCAAGCAAGCAATACGTAAGATGTTATCTATCACTCCAGCATGTTGATTATGTAGCATCGTTTGGCGGAAAATTAAACAGATTTGCAAAAGATCGAAACAGCTGCGCAATCACTTGCCGTTTTCCCGAATTCTCATGTCACTTTGGTGGTGGGAATTACTGGGCCCTTTGCGTGGGCGATGGATAATATAGGACAAGGATTACTGCGTGTCAAGTGCTTCTTGAGACGATCCAGACTCTTTAGATGCGATTCTGCAGGTTTCAGAGCGTCGTCATCTCAAAACACCAAAAGCTGGACATCGATGACAGTCATCTAGCATGTGTCAATGTATGTGTATTTGTGTATTATTCGGTAATTTGTGTCAAGGCATGTGGGATGAAAATGTAATGATTTCTTTTTACGAGTACCCAAGAATAAATGATTTGTCGTCTGAATAAGCTTGGCAATTTATTAGACTTTACTGGGCGGATCCACGTTGGAAAGTCAGTCAAGTATTTTATTTTTTTGGGGACGCTCCTTCCGTTGATCATCACTGTTGCTAATTATATGGCTGCTAATCACAAGTTTGAGCAGGAAGGTACATGTAGGTCCCTCGACTGCACCTGCTGTACCTACCTAGGTAGTTACCAAGCTCAATAGAAGATACGATACTGTGGAAGGTACCAAACTGCAAATCACTCGGCTGCTACGTTACTGAAACATCCATTTCAAAAACAGAAGCTATTCACAAACGCACACTTGGAATCATTTCATCCAGCATCAAGTGACAGTCGCTCCGATTCTTGCTTGTGTTTCAACGGTGCTGAAACCCATTCTGGCCTTATCCAGTATCGTCTCGTCGTCGTGCCCGTCGAACAGCAGGGACAAAGAGCAGACGAATTCCACTTTAATGCTTGACTGTTAGAGCAGGTCAATTTCTCCGAGCTGTCTCAAGATCGCTAATCACCCAGGACTTTCAGAACTTGCCCTGCTCGACTTTGAGCCACACCAAAACTTGACGCGGAAACCTTGTCCTGGTCATCTTCGAGACGCGATGGGCCCGTGAGCTGCATAGCATCTTGCCTATTTTATCCCCGACAGCCCGGGATTATAGCCCCCCCGCGATGCTCATCATCTGGTGTGTTCGGTCGACAGATGCCCCTTCAGGAATGCCCAGACAGCCCCTGGGTCATTTATCAACGGTGAACCATCAAGACGCTAGACCATGGCCCTGAACAGATGTAAAACTTTTCTCTGGCACATGCCAAAACAAAACAAGCAGACAAACAGAACAAAGACACTGTACCGCCTTGGACACGTATCACTCCAACTTCAGCGACACATAGCGTTTGTTACCCACGGCGCTTGGAATCAGGGTTGTTTGGATATGTACCAGACGCCGCGTGGTAAAAGACTTCATAGACCAACCAAGCCGACTTGTGCCTTGCAGGTGCAGACGCCAAAGCCTAGCGTCTCTGTTTCAAACTTGGGATTGACAGGGGTAGTCCAGGGGTCACCAAGCGCCGATTCTTGGATGGCTTGAAGGGCAAGATGGGCTTGGCTGGTTTCCAGTGGGTGGATCCTCGGTAATGATGTGACATTGGGGTTTTGTGTTGGCCGCCAATTGTACTGCGTTATTGAGGTTCCTCAAACGAGGCACAAAACTGTTGTTATTTGGATGGCGAAGATGCAGAGAATGTTTCTCGGCATCACCCTTGGCTTGAGGCTTGGCCTGGTTGATGCGTCTTCATCTCGAGATCCGGATTTCTGGGGTTGGGCTGCAGAGACCAGCTGATACCACGAGCTACCAAGCCAAGCTCACAACTATCAATTTCGAGGGAGGCACATGATTTTCGCTAACCCCTTGCTCAGGCCATCAAGATTAGCTCACTACCAATCCTGCCGCTACGAGCAGTTGGAGTACCGGCTTGAAGGTTATCTGCCGTACAACATGTGCCGCCCTAGTCATCGAATTTTACAGCGATGAGGCGGGTTTGACTGCTTATCATTGGCGGTACCGACTGGGGCTTCGGTTTGTGGGCAATATTAACGGTTCTTCTCGCCCAATGCATTGCGGACGACAACAAGGAACGTGCTAGTGTTGCGGCTACTTCGGTACTGTCAGGAAACAGCAGTCAAACGCCAATTCTGGGTATGCCAATCATTCATGACTCTTGATCAGATGTCCTTACAGTTACAAACACTATTATAACTGCTCCAAAGCAAATATGGTTTCGCACTCGATTCACTGCCACTGCAAGTGTGCCAGATATTTGCCTATATTCAGCTCCTCGAGTAAACAAGCTGACCGAACAGGCATATGCATTAACAAACCCACCGAGAACAGAATATCTGAGGGTTCTAGGGGGTTCCTGGAGTTAGGCTCTGGCGTTTGACTTGGCGACTACGTACGTATCGTCGTACAGGCTTCTTCTATACGCTAATACTAAACGGCTCAACACTTGGGGCCCTGGTCCCTGGTCCCTGACGCCGAAACCTTAGGCCCACGGCCCCTAGCGCCTCATCCCCGCCATGGATCTTGCGGCTCCCTCCTGAAGCTTGATCTGAAATATACAGGCCACCAGTCAGAAGCCGAGATTCTATTGTTCGATCTTCTCCTATTAAACCCACATCTCCCACCCATTGTCTGCTGCTGGACGGCCATTCTCATTCTATTGTTCGGGTTATTCATTGTTTGGAAGACGTCTCTTTGACTCTTTTATTATTTTCTCATTCTTCCTTTCCCTATTTCCTTTTCCCTCTTTGTGCTGCTAGTCAGTGACAATTAGATTTAATCACTCTCACATTCATTGTTTATCCTGAACAGTGTATCGCCGACTTGCGATCACTCACACGACCGGTCCTTATTCAGACATCACGAGAGGAGCGTTGATCGCCTCACTCCTCTTATAGCGTTCTTTAAAAGCTTACCTTCCTTCAAACCCGAGCCCGGTTTATTATACGATCGAGTTCTCAACAGAGTGAAACGGCTGGAACCACTTCACATTTCTCTCATTTCAGCATAACATTTTTCAAACAACTTTAACCACAAAACGAACTATCAATTCATCATGGCGCTCCTCAAGACTTTCCTCGCCTCTCTGCTCATTGCAGCCCCCTTGGCCACCGCGGCCCCTGTCGATGTTGCCCAGTCGATTGGTGACATGGCCAGCGCTATTGGTAGCGACATTGGTGGTGGCCTTGGCGATGAACTTGACAAGAAGATGGGAATCAGCGCTTTCCTTCGACCTATGCTTTCTAACCCCGATGCTCTTAACATTATCCCTAACCGATACATCGTTGTCTACAACGACACCTTTGATGAAGAAGCGATCAGCGCCAAGGAGTTTTCCATTGCCTCTGCCATCAAGAAGCGAAACCTCAACAAGCGAAGCTCTATCGGCAATGCCATGTCCACTACTATCAAGTCCTTCCGCCTGAACCAATGGCGCGCCATGTCTCTTGATGCCGATGACATGATGGTCCAGGATCTCTGGAAATCCGACGAGGTTGCCTACATCGAGGCGGACACCCGTGTCCAGCTTAACGCTGCCATTGCCCAGGTCAACGCCCCCCCTGGTCTTGACCGTCTCTCCCACTCCAAGACCGGCCAGGAGAACTACATCTTCGACGACTCAGCTGGCGAGGGTATCACTGCTTACGTTGTCGACACCGGTATCAAGGTTGACCACAGCGAATTTGAGGGCCGTGCCACTTTCGGAGGTAACTTCATTGACAATGTTGTAAGTAAACTATGGAGCCGATACCTCATGAGATGCGACCTGAAGCTAACTGAACAAGGATGATGACGAGAACGGCCACGGTAGCCACGTCGCTGGAACCATTGGTGGCGCTACCTTTGGTGTTGCCAAGAAGGTCGACCTTGTCGCTGTCAAGGTTCTCGACGCTTCAGGCGGTGGTAGCAACTCTGGTGTCCTTCAGGGCATGCAGTTCGTCGTTGATGATGTCAAGAAGAACAACCGTGCTGGCAAGGCTGTTATGAACATGTCTCTTGGTGGTGACAAGTCCGAGGCTATCAACCGTGCCATTGAAGCTCTTTTCAAGGCTGGCGTTGTTCCCGTTGTGGCAGCTGGTAACGAGAACGTAAGTTGGGACCTACTTAACAATGCTCAATCACAGGTAGCTAACAAGATTCGCAGCGGGCTACTTCCCTGACTTCTCCTGGATCTGCCCCCAACGCTATCACTGTCGGTGCCATCGATGCCCTTACCGATGAGCGTGCCGAGTTCTCCAACTTTGGCCCTGAGGTCGATGTTTACGCCCCTGGTGTCGATGTCCTCAGTGTCGGCATCAAGTCCAACACTGACACTGCTACTCTTAGCGGTACCAGCATGGGTATGTTTTAGTTCCTGGTCCCTTCCGAGACAAGTCTCATACTAATCCTTCTACAGCTTCCCCTCACGTTGCTGGTCTCGCCGCCTACCTCATGGGCTTCCAGCAGCTCGACGGCCCCGAGCAGGTCGCCAGCCTTATCAAGAGCCTCGCTCAGGAGAGCGGTGCCAAGGTCGCCAACAACGTCCGTGGCACTACTGACGGCATCGCCAACAACGGCAACCAATAGAAGCAGCATCGCAGCATCAATTAGGGAAACAGGGACAAGGGAAAGCGACAATTCTTCTTTCATATTATAAAAACATATTTCAGGATACTTGGCTAGTTAACCACACATACCTGACTCTTCTACCCCATCGCGTGTGTATGTGGGATGTAATATAGGGTGCATTTATGAACGGCCTCATATCATGTGCATCGGGAATTTTCATTTTGAAACGAGCGCATTTGCTTGTTACTATAGATATGGATGGTACATAACGATATCATAGATCTTCTAAAGCACCACATCTCTTCGAACAAGTGAACCCGATGTGATACACTATGTAACGGTTTGACTTTCGGGAATCAGAGATCCGGCGGATTGATGCACAGCGAAAAACTGTTCCTGCAGCAGCCCGTGCCTCAAAAATAGCACGATGTAACCTTTGGGCACAGGATGCAAGCTCAGACACGCCTGATGTAGAGGAATGGCCCGTTGACGGGAGATCAGCCAAGGCATAGCCTGCTTGTAGTCACATTACGTCGCACTAAAAACCGTAAACATGAAACTATGCCCAGACGCATGTCATGCCTTATTAGTTACGGCAGGACCCCCAGAGAAGGAAGGATCGTCAAACATTGTTTTCATGGATATAAATTAAATTTCTACAACATTGAAATGTTTGCTCGCCACCACCAATCTATCATACTGGAAGGTGTAGCATAGACTTGTGGCGTGACATCGCCTCGCGGCGGAAACCAAGAGCAAGAAAGATTTAATTTTCGCACTTCTTCGGCACAACCATAGTCATAAAAGGACTAGATTGCAATTTGACATCCGTGCAGGGAATAAGTTTTCAAGACAAGAGACAAGACAACATTAGCATAGGAGAACGGGGGACAACACTGAAAATGGCAACGCGGGCTGTATCGCGCGTTGCTCGTAGTATTAACAAGAGTATAATGCCCAGCACCTCGCTCAATGGGCTGGTCCCATGCAAAAGGGACTTGTGCTAAAGGTGGTATGTACGTTAGGATATCGTTAAAAAAGATTTGGTGCCGTGAAAGAAAACAAGAATAACTCGGCGCGTAAAGTACTACAATTCTTCGTGACCCGTAATCATGGGGGTGGCCTTTTCGGCACCCGGTAGGAAGACGCTGGCTTCCCTAAAGATATGATCGAACCTGGCTCCAAAGAACCAAGCGGTACCAAGCTGGATGTGATGTTAGTTGAGTATGGCCCTGGGAGCCAGAGGATTGCCTACCATGATGCCCGAAATACAAACCAAGGCTGCAATGACAACACCGAAGAGAACAACGGCCTCGCCACCATCCATGGAGGGCTCCTTGTTTTGGGCTTGGTTTTGAGCAAGGGTGAGCTTCTTGGGATCTTGCTTGGGGAACAAGGTCTCGATAAATTGCTCGATCTGTAATTTGTTAGTGATGAATGTAAATAATGAGATTGAAAAGACATACCTTTGCACATTGGGCACTGATGGCAAGGAAGTTGGGGTCGCGAGGGTCGTTCTTCTTGGCGATTATTCGGGCGTATCGCTTGAAGACTTCGCATACGGTGTAAAGGTTCTGTGTGCACTCGAACATGATCTTGCAGGCATCACCCTTTGTGATCTTGACGTTCCTCTTGAGCACATCGGGGTTGCGGAAGACGAGCTCCAGTGTCGCAATAGCCATGCCTTGGGGAATAGCAACAAAGTTGAAAACGCTCTGGTCCTTGATGCCCGCCATGTAGAAGAGGCACTCTTCGCTGTGCTTTAGGGCATCAAGAACCATGTGGGATACACACTCAAGAGCCTTTGTTTGTTGGCTGGGATCGAACATGTCTTCCCACTTGTTCACGTGCTGGCTCCAGATCTCCTTGGGGTACCACCTTCGACCGTCTTGCCAGTCCTCGTGGATATCTCGAATGATGTTCGTCTTCTGGAGGAACTGGCCCATTGACTCGGTAAGAGAAGGACGCTCGGCAAGCTTGGGGTTGGCAAGTTCGGATTCGACGAAAAGGCGTGTTAGGCCTTCACCGACCAGACCGGCAACGTAGTGGCAGTACAATTCATACTCCTCAATCGTCTGCACACCGTTCTTGATCATCTCCTCGTTCTCAGCGTAGTCAGCCATGCCGTTACCCATCTTGCGAGTCATGTCCTTGATGATCTCATGATAGGGGGCCTTGATCTTCTTGAGCTCGGTGATGACAACATCGAAGTGCTCCAGCAGCTCCTTGTCCTTCTCTTGACTCTCATGGAATTGCCAACCATCTTCTTCCATAGTGACATGGAAATTTCGAAGAAGAGGGACCTTCTTGTCTAGGGGAAGGGTCATGTCATCCTCGATGGTGTCTAGGCCACGGAGGCAGAGGTAGAAGAGAGTAATAGGGACGAGGAGTTCGTGGTTAAGCTCTTGGATGACAGCCGCAAAACTGCGACTTGTCATGTTGAGGTAACGAAAGCATTCTTGCAGCTCTGGTGACTCGGTGCTGGGATCGCGCTCGTGGACGGGATCATGCCAGACCTTCCTGGGGCGCCATTAGATGATGCTTGAGAATATAGGGCCAATGCAGTGTAGACTTACCATTGAACAATGGACCGGAGCTGGTAGGGGTGTAGGAGGTAGTAAAGGTAACCCATTTTGGCGGCGTGGGAGTTAGGGGAAAGGGGAGTAGGTAGAGAGAGGTCAAGGTTGATAGAAGAAACAGTGCACGTCTTGTTACAGCCGTGCAGAGTCAAATAAACGGGAGGTAGAAAAGGTTTATATACCAATTCGGTTTCGACCAAGTCCCGGAAACGTCTTGTGGTGTTTTTGTTACCACAAGATGCTTGGAAGAAGAAAGAAGACAGATAAATGTGAGAAGCAAAATAGGACTGGATGACCTCCGCTCCGGATAAATCCACAATATGCAAGAGCTCAATTTCTCGCCTTGGAGGGTGGATGCGGCTGATCCTTGTAGAGCGATACGAGAAGGGGCCTAAGCGCCCCGATAAGCGCATTACTCATCGTATTCGGCTTCTTCACTGCAGCTCAGTATCAGATTGGCACTTGAGCTCGATTTCGTGTCAGATTTGGGTATGCAACAACTGAGAACCATCTGACATCTCGACCGGATCTCGCAGCTTGTTGACAACCGGAATGCCGGTAGTGATAACGCTTCGAATTACAGTTTAACTGCCGGTCCGGACGCGGTAGTGTTGTCGAACAAAGCAAGGAGAAACATTCAAGCGAACTGGTCTTACCCTAGTCAGACAGCCAGACCCTGAAAATTGAAACAAACATCCTGAGGATAAGATATTGACCATCATGTTGACTATTGGTTTGATGCGATTACTTTGAACCCTTAGAGCGATATTCCAATGCCTTGGTTTGAAGAGGGGCCTTCAGTACTAAATGGGTGCGATGAACCAATAGACAAACAACTCGAGAGAGCTGTCTGACCGCCTTGGACTGGCCATTTGATCCGTTCGAAGAACTAACAGTTACTCAGCTTTGAGGCGATTGACAACGGACCCCTATGCATGTAGACGATCCGGCCGCCTTGACCGCCCAGCCGGATTCAACCCCAAACATACTTTACTTTACGCCTGTGCACCAGCTTGACTACCTAGACTACCGAGCAGGATTTAATAGGATTGGTTGATTTGGTGATGGCATTTACTAATCTCGATTCTGGAAGAGGTTGCAGCGACTACGGGAAATTGCTTTGCCAAATGCTTGACATCTGCCACCCGGTCATGAGACAAGAGCTGGTATGGCAACTGTTCTCAAACTCTTTATATCTAATCGTAGATGAGGACAGCGAAGCAGTTTCCCAAGTCAGAGTAAGAAAAGAAGAGGCTTTTGAATACAAAAACTCTACCAATGTATCATAGGGGTTGAACAGCTACGTTGATAAGAGCTCATCCTGGGATAGGTGCAAATATATAAACAGTTTCATGCTTGTTGACTAGGCTTACACCTATGTTTATTCGTCTAGCTCAAGTTCAAGTATACACAGTCAGTCTGGCTATCACAAGTTCAACCATCCTCTGCAGTTATTGTACTCACTCTTTTGCGAAACGTGTCCATCGATCATAGCTCTTAGCTATTACCAGACCTACGAGTATAGTCTATCTTTTATAATGGGAGGTGAATCGATACTGTCGGCAACAGATGTTCATTAAACTCTCAACCTTACCAACTTGAGTAGTTGGGTACCAATCGAATCATTGTATTATCCGAACGTGACTATTCCTCAACGACTGAATCCATGAATTGTTGACGTGGTTGAGGAGGCGCTGCTTTCCAGTCCATCCATGGATATCACCTAATGGAACACTGCCCCACCATTACGTAGACGCTAATACGTACCTGGCTGTCGACAAGACCCTCTAAGGCTGGGCTGGCTGGGCTGGGCATGAAGCCTGAAAGAAGCCCAGGGAAGAGGATTTCTTAGGTCAATTTTATACCAGGAAATTTCCGCCAAGCCAAGACTGAGCGGGCAGGCGGTCATTTTAGGCAAACCGACGCCATCATCATTCAACATTCTCATTTCCTACTTGCTTCATTGACCGGATTTCGTTTTTTTCCCTCCCTTCCATACTTAAATACCGAACCTACCTAGGTACCCAAGGTATCTATCTAATTTATATCGAATTACCTGTCTAGAGCCTGGGAACACCATTCATCATGGTTGTCGATACCGCATATTACGACACCTTGGGCGTCCAGCCCACAGCCACCGAGCTGGAGATCAAAAAGGCTTATCGCAAGATGGCTATTGTCCATCACCCAGGTTCGCCTGCCTCGACATCGAGCGATTTACGCATTGCTTGCAAAACTAACCATATCGTACTGGGCAGATAAGAACCCCAATGATCCTACCGCACACGAGAAATTCCAGGCCATCGGTGAGGCCTACCAGGTCCTATCCGATTCCGACCTACGAGCAGCATATGACAAGTTTGGAAAGGATTCTGTCAGACCACAGGAAGGGTTTGCCGACCCCGCTGAGTTCTTCAGCTCCATTTTCGGAGGCGAGGCCTTCGTTGACTGGATTGGTGAGATCAGCCTTATGAAGGACCTTACAGCAACTATGGATATTACGATGCAGGAGGAAGAGGCTGCCGCCGCTGAAGCCGCCGCTGCCGAGGCTGCTGGAGAAGATTTCCCCGGAACCGAAGAGGCCAAGAAGGAGAGCATGAAAGATCAGGAGAAGAAGGCCGAGGAGAAGACCGCAGCTGAGGCAGAGCAACACGCTGGCGCTCCTCCTCCTCCTTACACTGCCGCTTCCGTGAGTGACGATAAGGAAACCAAGCCTTCGTCACCCCCTCCTGCTGCTGCCGCCGCCGCCGCCCCTGCGCCTGCTGCTGGCCTTTCCGCCGACACCCCTCAACGATCCGATGCCACATCCCCCACTCCCTCATCGAGCTCTCGTAACCGAACGCAGATTCCCCTCCGACCTGCATTGATGGACAAGTCTCATGAAGACCTTCTCGAAGCCGAGGCTGCCAAGGGCGAACTAACAGAAGAGGAGCTTAAGCACAAGGAGAAGAAGAAGGGTGGCCTGACCAAGGAGCAGCGGGAGCAGCTGGCAGCTTACGAGAAGGAGCGCGCCAGGATTCGACAGGAGCGTGTCGATACCCTCGCTCGAAAGCTTCTTGACCGTCTCAGTGTGTGGACAGAGACCGACAAGGGCCCCGATGTGACCAAGGCATTCCAGGAGAAGATGCGTCTCGAGGTTGAGAACTTGAAGATGGAGTCTTTCGGTATCGATATTCTGCATGCCATCGGTCAAACTTACGTTTCCAAGGCCTCAGGCCTCCTTCGCAGCCAAAAGTTCTTCGGTATCGGCGGTTTCTTCAGCAGACTTCGCGACAAGGGTACGCTCGTCAAGGAGACATGGAACACTATCAGCAGCGCTATCGACGCTCAGCAGACTATGGAGGACATGGCCAAGATGGAGGAGAAGGGTGGTGAGGACTGGACTGACGAGAAGCGCGCCGAGTACGAGAGACGTGTGACTGGCAAGATTCTTACTGCTGCATGGAGAGGGAGCAAGTTCGAGATTCAGAGCGTTCTGCGCGAGGTTTGCGACAGCATTCTGAACGACAAGAAGGTTCACCTCAACAAGCGATTGGAGCGTGCACAAGCTTTAGTTCTTATCGGTGACGTCTTTGTCAGGGTACGTCGAAGAATTCTTGTATTTTGTCCGAATCTGACTAACAATTGCTAGGCTGAGCGATCTCCCGAAGAGGAGGGCGACTACCTTGTCTTTGAGCAACTTGTCGCCGAGGCCGCCATGAAGAAGGAGGAGGATCACAAGAAGAAGAAGGACCGCAAGTCATTCCACGGCGGCAAGGACAAGGAACCCAAGGATAAGGAGCCCGCTGCTGCCTCAGCACCCTGAGCTGCAGCACGCGAGCAAGAAAAAGAAAATCTGATCTAATCAAGGTTGAGCGAGGATTGCACAGAGCAGGGGAACAGGACACTTGTGTGGCTTTGAACCTCAAAAAAGGTGGCGGATATCAACTTGATGAAGGCTTTTGCTTGGTAGGTGGTTGGGTGATATAGATGAGGACGACTGGTACTGGTTTAGACACAATTTTCATGACCCTATTCCCCCTTTGTTAATATGATCTTACAGCCATTTTCTCGGCAGCCCACAAGTGGGTGTAATCTAATTCTCATGTTGTTGCTAGATGAGAAGTGCAGTATCCGTCTAGGTAGGTAATATAGCTTGCGGTTGTGTTTTAGACGACGTCAGCATATCAAAGTGAAAGGGGACGTGATTTGGTACATATATCATCTCTACATGCATATCAAGTCAACGTGTAGTGTGATGGGAGCTTCGGGTTCAGTTGAAGATTGGAGTTCGTCTCCTAAGAAGCCCATGTCCATTTCCCTATTTGACAACTACTTGATTCTTCTGATTCCTTCTTTTCCCAGTGCATGAGTACCCTATCGCGAGGAACTGAAACAAGGCAATTCCCGTTGAAGGTTCTCGTTCTCTGCAATCTCCTCCAATGATTCCATCTCAGACCCGCCAGTTGTGGCGTGATAACTTCCTCCGGGGTATCTGTTATACATAGTATGTATTCAAAAAAACAATACGAGAAAAAGCACAAATGTCTGCAACAAATGGAAAATCAAAAAGCGCCCGGGTTCTTTGAAGGGCGTATGTCTGCAATGTTGTCCAGATCGATTGTTGTTTTGTTCTGGGGGGCTTCTCGTGGGAGAAAACGGGTAAGATCGTTTGAGAGGTGGAATTGGTGGGTGCATCATGGTCATGAAGTCGCTGGCAAGCAAAACGCGGTTGAAAGAAACAAAAGAAACACAAAAACGATTGCTTGCTTGCCTAACGCCTTGTATGCCTGCGTGTTTCTATTCCATTGTCTTCATTGATCTTTAAATTGGTGGTGTTTGTTGTGGTGCCCTGAGGCTTGGCTGGTGTGTATATATAATCGAACGCAAGGAGAGAGAAATCCGGTATTGTAAGCGGACTGCCGATTGTGAAAACGCAATGATAGGTATTGCGGTTAATTGCAAATATCAAAGTGGCGTTGAGTGATATTAATTGCTGTCTGGCTGCAACTCGATGCCGCTATCGCGATCCTGTGAGCTCTTTTCCCAAGGCAGAGGGGGTTCATCCACTGCACTGCCAGGGTCGGTTCCGAAATCATCAACCTCGGACAGATCGTCGTCTTCATCATCGTTAAGAGGAGGCAATATCTGGCCACCAAACTCAACATCTGTGACACGGACCTTGTATTCCAGAGCCTTCTGGCCCTCCTTAATGAGAACCTCAGTCCAATTGAGGCATCGCTTAATGCTCTGATTGATCTTTTGGCTGTCGACGAGGATGTCGCGGTGCTTAGACAGGTCGAGCTGTAGGCGATCCTCATCCCGCTTTCGTCGCGCCATGGCCTTCTCCATAGCCTTCTCGTCACTGGGATCGAGAGCGTCAGGGGCCGAGATTGAGTCAGTCGACATGTCAGATTCGTCAAGCGAGTCATCTTCGTCTTCAGAGGGAGGCGCTGAGTCCTCCTCCTCGCTGAGATCGGAGAGACTGATAGGGATATCCGTCAAAGCTGCAGAGGTCACGCGGCTAGAGGCAGCTGAAGCGACAGCAGACAACCGACCTGATCTCGATAGTCGCCGGAATCTGCGAATCTCAGCCTGCTGTTTTCGTAGTTGTCTTTCTAGGGTGCGATTTATAGCTTCGAGAGAGGCATTTGTGATTTCCAAATCTTGCACCTTTCGCTCTCTTCGAGCATTAGCCACTAGATCGTTCACGGGCTCACCATGGCTAGACTTGGTAGGGCTCTGAAGGTCAGGCTGGGACTCATTGTCTTGCGCCTCCTTTTCTTCCTCCTCTTCCTCTTCATCACTAATGTCCTCGGCCATCTGAAGAATCGATGCCATTGTCAAAGCTGGCTGTATCGCGCCAGGGCTTGCGGGAGGTGAAAATTCATGTTGCCTTCGACCCGGTGACATGGGTAGCCTGGGTGAGTTAGAATGATCAAAATTCGGCACGCTGCCGGCCCTTGCATGGCCTCTTGGCTTTTTAGGTGCCGATTCGATGCTGACCCGTCGCTTAGAGGTGATGGACGCCGCCGGAGCTAATGGCGGTGGAGAGGCTATCTGAGGCGGTGACGCTACTTGCGGTCTGCCGCTGAGTCCAGGTGCACCCGCATTCTTGAGAATGGAAGGGTTTGACTGGGCATTCTTGACAGGAGAGTGCGGTCTCGAAGGCTGTGAGCTATTTGGATGTTCGTTTGCTGAGCTGCTCGTGCTGGGGCGCTTAGACTGTAGCCTCGAGCTGGATACGTTGGCTGGAGTAGGTTTTAGGTCTAGGTCCACGCCATTGGCATAAAAGAACTTTGAAGCTGAAGGCTCAGGTGCGGCATTGGATCCTGAAGCATATGGCGCAGCAGAAGGGCTGGTGGCCTTCCTGAATTCGGAGGTGGCTTTACTGGCATGAAAGAAGTTATTCGATTTTTGAGAGCTTATTGAGGGACGACCGGATGGCTGTGAAGTCGGACCGTCACTAGCACGAAAGAATTTGGCATCTGGATCAGCGGGAGATTCAGCTCGAGACAGTGATTGCCTCCCTATTGAGGTCAAAGAGTTTCGAGGATTCCAACTCTCTTGGTCCAAATTTGGGGTTCCACTGGGAGTGGTGTTGTTGCTATTATTACGGCTTTGTCGACTGCCAGAACGAGGAGTGATAGCGGTTTCGTCTCGATAAGAGGCGCCGGCGGACAGTCCCTGTGTTGATCTTCGAACTAAAGGAGGCGCACCTAATGCAGGGCCCTTTGTTGTCGAGGCGATCTTGGGCGTCAGGGGCGTTCGTCCTACCGTCTTTGCAGCAGCGGCGCTGAGTTGCGGGGGACGATGTCTCGATTCGCTAGGGGCCATTTTGGAGGCAGGAGGTGCGGAACTCGACGAGGTTGAACGGGTCGAGGTAATTGTAGCGGTTACTGAAAGCACATGTTGTTGGTTCGGGTCGTGGAAGCCAAGGGATGGCGACGTGCGAGTGTTGCCAGCCGAGGAGAATCGGGGACGAGCCTGAGCTTGAGCCTGAGCCTGAACCTGAACCTGGGTCTTTCCAGTAGGGGCCTGGGATCTAGTCTTTGGGAGAGGTTTAGAAGAGGTGACTAGTTTATCGTTTGTCGAGGGAGTAAGAGGACGTCTAGTATGAGGCTGAGAGACGGATAGACCGGGAGATGTAGGACGAGAGGATGACGAGTTGATGGTGTTTAGAGTGCGCATCCTGTCCGTCGACGAGTTGGGTACAAGTCAGTCGGAAACGAGCGAGCGAGCCTCGACTTTCTGGGTGGGCTGGCTCAGGCTGGAGTGACTGGTAGCGGGACGGAGCGGTGAGCTCTCATTGGCTGCCAGGCGAAGCGGTAACAAAACAGGTTAAGGGGACCTCCAGTAAATTGTGCTGAGCAATGGCCTGGAGCGCCTATGTCGCAGGGCTGTTGATCACTAAAACGCTAGTGGTCTCTGGGTAATTAGAGTTCCAGTGTTGGACCAGCGTCGAGGCGACCACGTCAAAATAAACAAACACCTCAAAAGAATCAGAGACAGGACAAGACACGAGACAGGCAGTGGGGAGGGGTTCAATCGATTTGTTGGATGATGAATGAAGAAGTCTGGTGGCTTTTTTTGTCTGAGGAGTATGTAAAGCGGGGGACCCGACGTTTTTCTTTTCTGTCTTGTGCTGCTGCAGGCGAGAGGAGTCTTTTGTTCACCGGTAGCGTATAGAAATAAAGACGTTGTTCACCGCTAATAACGAGCCGCGGTATGTAGAAACAGAGATTGCCACAAGGTGGATAGATAGATAGATAGATAGATAATAATAATTGGAGAAGTAAATGAGAAGCAGGAGGAGAGAGAAAGAGGAAAGGGAGACAAGATTCACAAATACGACCAAAAGCACGGAGATGCTAGGGATATTGCTCCATAGATGCGTTGACGAGAAACTAGCGGGATGAACGGATTGTGGTCATTCACTCAGTCATGGGCATGGCATGGCATGGGACCGAACCATCCTTGCTTTGCTTTTGTTCGTCTCAATAAACTCGATCATGCTTGCCAAGTTGTAAGCATTATTTTTATTTACGTACGTACATATTGTTTCTATTGCAGCAGTACTATGTATGTCAAGTTACATACATTGGATGTCATGCTATTGAAACACGTCTCATATGTGCTTCAATTGAGGTCTTTGACTGGCTCTTGAAATCACGAAACATACCTGGCGGTCTGCAGATGCCGTGATAAGGTTAGCCAAATGCTTTAACTTCACAACTACCTATGCAAAATTCTAGAGTCTATGTCAGTTCAATCATAATTGCAGAACGATCTTTAGTGAAATATTTATCCAATTCTCCTTTTTCAAATCCTCAATGAATCTTCATTATCCACTCTTATTACATTCTCATGCCAACCGAGAGAACACTGGTCATGGAATGACCCCTGCTGGTCAGGTCTTCATCTCGTCCCCCGAATGCCCCGGTCCCTGCTAAATACTTATGCCACTTCTATGATTGTCGATCAGTTGTGGCATGACTTGTGAGGGAACTATTTTATTACCATCAACACCACTCTCATGCCTGAATAAAAAGTCGGCTGTAAGAAACGGGCGTTTGGAACCTGTTTAAACTTTTGCGGGTGAGGCTGCACGAACTCAGAGGATGGACGGTGTTCTGGAAATATTCTAGCTTTCCCCATTCATCTGATACCCGATTATTATTATCACATGGATACCATATTTCGGCTGTCTTTTTTTAGACTCCGGGAAGCGTTACAGATATTATTCGAAATCCCGAACACGGATGAAGTTATGCAAAAGCTCCTTTAATGGATGTCTCTCGCCGTTTGTCCAAGGCTATGGATAGCAGAGAACTATCTCAGGGGAAGTTCTTATTGATACTTCTGATTTTACGCTAGAGAGACGTCGCTATTCCCAGGCCTCAGGATATCAGAAAAGTTGGCCGCAAGAGGCACAAGAGACGAAATTAGTCAGACAGCTTATGCTACTTTAGCCAGACTCTTGGGCTATTTATTTTGTCCCCTAAGCTTTAGGGGCCAACTCTCTTTTGTTACCCGCTATCCAGGTATCCGTACCTGAGGGGCAATGTCAAGGACCCTGGATTCCAAAGCTCCCCAGCCAATCAACGCAATGTTATAGCAAGGCTCCAGCTTTGAAAGGAAAGTCTGGAGTTTTTTTCTCTTTCCTAGGCCCACTATTCAACCCGTACCCTTTCTTTTTCCTTTGTCCGCTGACATCAACAACCCGAGGCGCATCGCAAAGTGGCTCGATGATTCTGCAATAACCAGTCCACAACCCACCCCTCTTCAGTGACTCTCGCCAATCGACCCCAAACAACTCTACAAGTCACCTGGGGCAAAGAACAAGAAACTCATTTCGTCTTGTCTCGTTTCGCTCTCCTCGTTTGTTTCTTGGGAGGGTGTCGTCATGGGTTACATTGGTATCTCGCTCATCGTCGCCTCTGTCGTTTGGGTTGTGGTTTGCCCGCCATCATGGGTGCCAGAGCCGCTGCAGGTCCTGTTGCGCTGGAGAGGAGGCGGTCCTCCCGCTATTGCAGCTAAGAATAAGGCTGAAGAAGCTGAAGCTGAACATGATTCCGATCCTGGACCCCGTATCATGGTGTCGGATCACGAGGTGGAACCGGGCCCTCGACTCCGGGCTCGTCCGGCCGATAACCGTACCACTCAAGACGACAACCAACGCCTCGATCAAGGAAAGACTACCGCTACAACGACTGGTACCTCGTCTTCTTTGAAAACCGCGAAAAGCGATGTCTCGTCTATGCCGCCGCCTCCCCTGCCAAAGGTTGCGCCTCCACCACCAACCATTACCGAGCCAGAGGAACAAACGACCCCAAAGGCTGTCGCATCCAATCCTCCATCTATCAACGTCCCCAGCTTCAGCCTCGATAATGCTCCGATTGCGCCGAGTTCCCACCCCGCACCGCGACGGAACCCCACAGCGCCGGGCCCCGCTCCCTCTCTCGGTCTTCCCACTGCGAACATGCCTTCTATGATGCCTCCGCCTCCTCCCCCGGGACGTCTTCCTCCTCCAACATCCACCTCGAACCCTCCAGTCGGTCGCCTGCCCACACTTTCTCAGTTCCCTGCTGTAAACTCGCCGCAACGAGCTCGTGGTCCCGTGCCAAACCGAGGTCCTCCATCATCAGGTGGTCTTGCGCCGCCGCCAACACACTCCTCCAAACCCAGCAAGCCGAATCGCAAGGTCCTCCTTACACCAGGTCATTCTCCCCTCGACTGGGCTCGCATATCGGGACCAAATGCTGACCTTCGAGGTGTCGACTCTTCGACACCATACTTGCGAGTCACTCCATCCATGTTGAAGCGCATGACGGGTCGCAAAGGCAAGGATGCTTGGATGGCGCTTAACGGCAAGGTGTACAACGTTACGCCCTATGCTGACTTTCATCCTGGTGGTGTTCCCGAGTTGATGCGTGGTGCCGGACGTGACGGCACCAAGCTGTTTGGTGAGGTTCATCCTTGGGTCAACTACGAGACCATGCTATCCGCCTGTCTGGTAGGCCTTCTCGTTGAAGAATCCGAGGGTACCGAGAGTCAGATGGACCAGATGGATTAGACGACAGGCGTGGAGAATCGAATCTAGACAAGATGCAAAGACTACTTGATCATTTACGATACAGAGAACGAGGCTTGAATGTATTAGACCATAGTGTTTGCGCTGTAGAACTCGCTGGAACAGATAGATATATGTACACTAGCTAGAAAGATACCCCATAGAGACTGGCATTTACCGTCTCTTTCCAAATCGAAACTTGAGCTCATCATCACTGTCGTCACTATCGGCGATTTCCACAGCTCTCCTCGTTGGTCGCGCTCGCTTTGGAGGCTGCTGTCCAGCAGCAGGCTCTGCTGCAGCTCGTTTGCTTCCCTGGCTGGCAGTAGACCGCGACGTTTGGCTCTTTGTATTGGCTTGGGATTGCGATTGTGATGTTGTGGCTTGCGCTCCGCGTGTTCGTGTCGCTGGTGCTGATGATTGCTGCGTAACTCCACTG
Organism: Fusarium transvaalense; assembly: GCA_013623685.1. Classification (NCBI taxonomy): domain Eukaryota; kingdom Fungi; phylum Ascomycota; class Sordariomycetes; order Hypocreales; family Nectriaceae; genus Fusarium; species Fusarium transvaalense. Next base: position 133,676 of record JABFFG010000154.1, read on the forward strand.
TCCTCTTCGTCACTGCTGTCAGACAGAACAGTGGGGACTGTTCGTTTCTGGGAGCGTGTTGGGGGAGGAACAGGAGTCGGAGTTGGCGCAGAAGGCTGCGTCTCTCTGCCTAGAGGTTGGCTTGGGTTGCTCTTCCTACGGTCTGTTCCCTCGTCCTCGAGCCAGTAGTCGTCGCCAACGCCAAACTCCTTTGTCTTGACTTGTGTCAGGGGTACAATGGTCCTCGCTGGTTGTCGTCCTGTCGCCTCGCCTCTCGGTCTAAATTTCTTGAAATTCTTCATGCCATTCCATTTAGGATTCCATCTTCCATCGCGAATATCTTGTTCTCTAGTTCGACCCTGGTTGGGTTGTCGCACTTCCATCTCTTCTACTATGTTGAGTCTGCGAATCTCTGAAAGATCAATGTCATCAGGTAGATTTGCCAAATCTTCTTTTTCTGCTCGAGCACGGGCTTCTTCTTTTTCTCTGTTCTGGGCAGCCATTGCCAGAATATCGAATTCTTTCTTGATCTTCTTCTTTGGTTCTGGGACCGTCTCGGCCGTTTCGGTTTCCATCTGCTCGGCCGGCTCATCCATGTCTTCGCCTCTCTCTATTCGCTGACGCTTGAACCTCTCTGCCGCAGTTGTCATGCCATCCATGAGATCGTCTTCAGGAAATGGCGAGGCTCGCCTCTTCCTTTGTGATGAACGAGTGTTGTTAGATGGCTGAGGCTCGACGGGAACATCCACTTCCTGGGAAACAAACAATCCTTCTTCTTCTTCTTCTGGTTGTATTTCAGTAGTAGGTCGAGTCGCAGGCCGGGTCACAGGTACTGGAGCCGGGGCTGGGGCCGGAGGGATACTGTCCATATCAATATCACTCTCATCGTCGAAACCCGCGAACCGTCTTTTAATGGTCTTTCTCGTTCGTCCTCGGCGAGGTGCATTTTGTGTCTCTTCAACTGGCTGTGAGGGCTGAGCTTGCGTGTTCAGATTCTGTGAGCCGCCTGATACTTCAGCCTCTTGTTGAATGGGGTTCTGCTCCTGGGTATTATGTGAAGATTCAACTTCTAGAGGTCGTCGTAGAATGCTCGCATCCTTGATAAGTATTGCTTCCAAGAACTCGCTTTGCTCAATGGGTCTGTGGTCCAGTCTTAGGGACACCGTCCTAAAGAACTCAACATACCAGTCGATGGAAGCCCCTTTCGAGGGTATGAAGCGTACAACCACAACACCTTTGCCCTCACTGCCATCATCAAAAGCGCCGAGACCTTTCTCTCCAGCGACACCCTTGACATATTGAACAAACTCATCCACTTCAGTATCCCGGGGTGTGACTTTACGCAGCAACGCCTTGCCGCCGCCACTCGTAATGGGTGCTAACAAGTTGTCGTACTGAACCTGGTCGTAGAAGATGAAAGTGTACCCTTCAAAAATATCTTTTCGTCCTGGATCCGGGGCATACGTTGAGTCTGGGTGTTGTACAGGCTCACCACCTCTCGGAGGTAAGTGCTGCAGAGCATCAGGCCAGTTTTGGGTGATGTCTTGCTCCAGAGGACTCAGCTCTGTGGCCTCGGCACCTTCTGGTAAGGTCCCAGCTTCAACCACGGCGTCTAGGAAAGTCTCTGTGACAATATGCTTCCCATTTATTAGGGCTTGCAGTCCCTTGGCAGTATTTCGCTTCTTTGAAACGACATGTGTGGTGGAGTTGACATATTCATGCACGATTTTGATATCAAGCTGCTCGAATCGCTCCCGGAGAGTCGCTAGGGGGTCTGTTTGAAGTTCTTTGCTGGTAAAAGAGAATGCGAAAACGACTGGTTCCCACGAGATGCTGTAGATTGTAAGCGGAGTAACACCAGATGCGACGAAACGGGTTACCAAAACTTGTTTGGGCATTTTCCCATAGTAAACTCGGCCTTATCTCCCTCGACCACCTTTTTCTGGCCCTTGATCTTTTCTCCATTGACGACGGTGCCAATTTTTGTCGCGAGGTCTTCGATCGTGAGGGTAGAGCGACTGGAGGGATTGTGCGATTGGCCTGATTCGACAGGGCTGACTGTGATGGTTAAGTGCTTGCGCGAGATAGTGTTGTGCGATATTGCCAATTGGCCAGCTATTTCGAAGATTAGCTTAAGAAACGAATTTGTACCGCTTGGACCGCTTGGTTTCTTACGCTCTGCTGCTGTTCGGCCGAACAGATATGTTTTCCCTGGTCGCAACCACAGCCTTCGGCCTAGGGATGGATTAGACTAAGCATGTCAAAGCTTCAAAGGGTCGACTTCTCACCGTCAAAGGCCTCGGAGTTCTCCAAGATCCACATCTCCTTGCGCCAAGTGCGACGCGACGTCGCTCACGATCCCATAGAAGTTTATGGCTAAGTAGGATTATGACGTGAGGTTAGGATCGCGAATCTTGCGGGGCGATGAGCGCGTTCAGACCAGGCATTCGCGACGCCTGATCACGTGCCTACCCTGTTTTCATTCATCTGGTGTTCACTCAAGATGAACAAAGGCTAAATGTGAAGCAAATCTTCTTTATTGCGATCTTTTTGTAATTAATCGCAGGTTAGGCTTTTATATAGAAATAACCCCTAGGGTTACAATTCACAGATTACTTTATATGATAATTGAACAGCATGCAAAGACGTATGTGTATTGTTGCCATGTAAATGGTTTTAAATACGATGAAGAACCGCGGCTCAAATCCTTTGAGTATTCTACATCAGTGGTCCTGACAGAGACATGCCCGTGCCTTTTCATCGCATAACAACATCAGAGGTTTCCAACAATAAGCATGGAAGCGACAGTAGCATGATCCAATGCGAGACTCAATACCCTATAGCAGATGCATTTAATGTCTTTTTATTTGCTTCTTACCCAACGAGTCTCGCATGCCTGACATCTCTGATGACGGCAATCCAGGCAAGCGGCATATAGGTCACAGATCCAGTACTGGAAACATCTGCACTATTGCCCATAGTCAGCATACGTCGTCTGTGCAGTTCACTGAGACAATAACTAACACATGTCCAATATTGAACGGTCGTTCTAGTCATCTTTTGACTGGATTAAGCAGTTAATTCATACAAAGGTCGAGTATTAGGCGACTTCTTATTGTATGAAGGGAATCTGGGCAACGGAGAGAATCGGATTTACATTCGGTTCTGTACATGGCAATAGAACTGGGTTTGGAACCCCAGCTTTATTCTAATGCGGCTCTGCGATCAACAATTTCACAGGCGCAGTAAGCCTGTAAAGGATGCAACCTCGACATAACTTGGATGGCCTCAGACACAGGATACAGCTGTATGACCACCCAAGTGATGAGCTTGAGGCAGGCTATCTGACACCAAATAGATCACACGCTCCTGCGGGCCAGAGATGCTTTGTGTTAAGTGGTTGGCTTGGGCGACCCGGCTGTCGTGCTGTGGGGTACATTGTGTCACCGCCAGCGGCAAAGGCATTTGCTCCAAGAATATATATATGTATATATAAGAATGGAGCGTGTCAACTGGCAGCGTATGCTTATATACCCAACGCCTTATTGTTGATATTGAGTTCGTATATACAGATGCATTTAAATACGTGAACGATGCAACAGCTCTACTAAACCCCATGAGCAAGTCATCTAGACCTTGCCAGGTTTGTAGCATTCGCCCAGCATCTTCTTTCGTCCAACTCTCCTACTCTTGATACTAATGGCACCGCTCGCCTGGGACCTGACACGAGTAATCTCTTCTGGATCATGGTTTGTCGCGCGAGCTATCTCGGCAAGCTCACCAATTTTCCACCCACGGAGGAAGAATAGACACAGTCCTCCGGCGATGTACATGAAGCCGACAAAGAGTTGAGCTCCAATGTACTTTCCAGTGCCTGCAACAATCTGAAGTGCGATTGGCGTACTGAACGTGCAAGGCAAGCTGATAACAAGCCATGTTAGGTTGAGTGCCGAAGGGACGTCGGCAAGACCGACAACTTCGGCGGTGACTGGCCCGACAGTTGCCCAGTACGTTCCAGCCACGGCGCCTCCGACAATGGTGAAGAAGAGTAGAAGTCCATATGACTTTGCGTTGATCCAGATTGCAAAGACAAGAATCGCAGCTAGCCAAGTAGTTGCACAGGCCATGTTGATACGTCCTGTACGATCACTAAAATATCCGATAAAGGGACGACCAACGCCCTGCCCCAAGTTGAAGATGGCGCTGACCATGGCTGCGTGGGAAGCATCGAGGCCGATGAAATTGGCGTAGTTGGCCAAACTGAAGATGAGAACGACGTATCCCAGCATGCTGAACCAGCCGTAACCGAGGAGCAGGTGGAACTCGGGACGCTTGAAGAGACTGAGGTCGAAAGGAGCTTGCCGAGAGCCAATGATCTTGTTACGGTCTTTGAGGAGGATAGTGCAGATGATATTGACGACAAAGACAAGAATACCAAGGATTCTATACGCCCATTGAAGACTGATATTTCGGATGATGGCTCCGGCTGCCAAGGAGTAAAGAAGACCACCAAGACCCGACCCAGCAGCCGAGATACCGTTTGCGAGTGATCGACGAGTAGTGAACCATTGAGGCACAATGCCAACGCTCGGAACAAAGAGGAAACCCATACCAAGACCGAACAGAACACCCTGCGTAAGGAACAACTGATAAATCTTGGAGGCAAAGCTAGCGCATATGAGACTAGCAGTTTCGAGAATAATGCCAAAGAACAGAGTTGGCTTGGTGCCAAAGTCCCGAACACACATGGTAGCAAGGGGGGATATAAGCATAGCACAGGCGATACTCAAGGATCCTACAAAAGCGTAGTGGAGGGACGTGGCGCCTGGGAATGTATCGTTCTGGATGTAATAGGCGAGAAAGACTCCGTAACTCGAATTGAGACCCCATGTATGGGCGTTTATGATGGCGACGCAGGCTGTGCATACCCATCCATAACCTCCATTGGGTGGTGGAGGCGGGACATTGTTTTGCGGGGGAAACATATCTCCATTATCCTTCTCCGAGGTTGTTGAGGTTTGTTGATTCTGCTGCGCTTGAGTGATGACATCGCCTTCTTCAGTCGTGGTAGTATCTTGACTCCTCCTTGTCGAACCCATCTCGTACTCTGGATGTTGACTCGTCTTTTTCTCTTCTGGATCTGCCATTTTTGATGATTAATTGGACAAGAGAAGAGGTAGAGGAGAAGAAGAATGGAGGAGTCATGGGATGGGGGTTAGGTCAATTTGAAAGGAAAAGTCCCTTTTTATTTTACCCCGGCCGGCTTAGACTAGAGGCAGACACATGGAGAAAGAACCCGGAAATGGCGTCCGGGGATAGAACGGGTCCAGTTTTGATGCATTTTAGTTTCGGATGACGGCGCATTTTCCACGCGGGGCTTAAGCCATTTTCTTGGCTTGCTTGATATTATTAATGATAAGTAGGTGATGATGACTTATTATCAAGTCTTGAGAATTGTCTTTGTCTTATTGTTGAGTGTCTCTGATAATTAGACCAATGTCTTGTAAATACTCCAAAGAACCAATAACCTACTCGTCTCCTTTTGACTTCCTCATTCGGTCTGTACCTAAGGTAGGTTAATAGGTAGTACAAGATCTCGGTCTGGGGATAAAGCGGGGGAATAAATTCATCTTAAATCTCGGCCGATTTGATCGGCTATTATCCTTACCCGCTCCCACTTCCGCCTTTTCTGTTCTGCTACTGTACATGCTTCCGACCCTTTCATGGGGTACAAAAGTACAATGATCAACATAGCATGAAGCTTATTAAAGAATTGCCTGTCCTTGTATTTACGGTTACACGTGCCGAGGCTTGAGACTCAATAATAAGATCGTCGTCTCGTGTATGGGCTGAGATGCTAACATGATGCTTCAATTATTCCACGGCAAAGACGGCAAAGACCTACAAGATGTACCCAATTGAGTACGAACTATAGTATTTGTTCTGACCCATCTAGCCAGTTCTATGAACAGGGCCATCCAAAATAACTTCATACACACCCAACACGACTGTTCAAGGCTCCCTATTGTGAACAGGACAATCCCATTGTCGTATCCTTCATTCACACATAACTCCATTTGTATATAATCCGTCAAATTCCCGATCTCTCGGCAAACTTTCGATCCTCATCATCCTTCTCAGAAAGTCTTTACCCTATTCAACATTCTTGGTTATCAAGACTTTCTGTACAATATTTACTAACAAACCCCATCAGTTCAGCACCTCCATCATCACCATGTTCGAGCCTTTCCTCACCAAGCCAGGCGCTATCGCCTTGGTTTCCGTTCTCATCGTCTTCTCGAGTTTCCGCTGGTTCGGATTCCTCCTGCACCATTGCGGCCGCATGGCCTACCGCTCTACTCCTCGAGGTGTAATCCCTTCCAACATTAACCTGCATGACATTGCTGTCATTCTGCCGGTGGTTGATCATGAGAATGGTAACTTGATCCCGACTGTGGAAAGCATTCTCAAGAACCTCCCTGGACAGCTCTATGTCATGACTGTTGGAAGAGAGGCCTACGAGAAAGTCCAAGGTGGGATGGCGACTCTCAGACAGAGATACGGACACTCGAAAATTCACGTCGGTGCGGTGAACAAGGCTAACAAACGTCGTCAGATTGCTCACGCCTTGGGTACCTTCAACGCTAATGCTGCTAGGTTGACTGTAATCACGGACCAGGGCACGTACTGGCCTCCCATGTTCCTCATGTCTGCTTGCCATCCCCTTGACGACACCGAAGTCGCTGCTGTTACTGTCCCCAGGAGGGTGCACGTGCGACCCTCAGGTGGTATCTGGGACCACATGAAGGCGCATTTCTTCTCGTTCTACTACAGTGTTCAGGCAGAGGATAACCGCGCTGTCAACAGTCTGGATGGTTCTGCCCTGTTTGGAGGCCCTACCACTCTGGTGCGAACTCTTTACCTGAGAGAGGACAGATTCAAGAACGATTTTGAGAATGAGAAGTGGTTCTTTGGACGATCGGGTGCTCTCAAGGGCGACGAACATTTCTACCTCAACCGTTATCTTCTGGGAGGCAACAAGCGTGTTTTCTTCCAGGATAGCCCTGAGGCAACGGTTTCGGTAGAGATGAACTCTGTTGGTGAGTTTATTGGTGAGTTCCTTTGCACCACTCGGAACAATTGGCGAACATGCTTCTCCATGGCTCCCATCTGTGCTTGGCTGCTTGTTCGCAGAAGACATGTCATCTTCCCTGCTGCTGCTTACATGACCTGGTGGCCCAACCTCTTCTCCTTCGTTCTACTAATCGATCTTCTCAGCATTCTCCTCGCGTTCAACTACAGCCTCCTCATCGATGCAGCTCTGTATGCATGGCTCATCGTTGCCACCGCCGTAGTTACTATCCAAGCTATGTCGGGCCTGCTTGTGGCTAGACGCATGCACCGCAGCGATGGCAGTGACTTCAACATACTCACCACGCTCGTGTGCATGCTGCTGAGTCTTCCCTTCCAGTACGCTCTCGAGTTTCTCAAGATTGCAGCTCTGCTGACCTTTTGGAAGGCGGACACTGAGGAGTGCGCATCACAGGATATCGAAATGGTAGGGGAGAGCGAGCTTCCTTGGAGCTGGGGCCATGAGTTCATTCACGAGGATGATCAATTCTGGCACACGGCGTATGGGATGTCCTGGCATCTGTTCGCCATTGAGGAGTAGACGTCTGGGTGGAATGTGGTAAGTAGTGGCGTTGAGATGTTTTGTAGATTTCTGCGACATGCAGGATCATGTCAAACAGGTAGGTAAGGTAAGTTGAGGTAAAATACATAATATTTGACGAAACCGAGTTGTATGTGTCCAGTGCTATAGTCAAGTTCTCTCGGCGAGGCAGAAGTGAGTTTGGCTTTCTGTAGTATATGGTTAGCCACTATGCAACTGATTTTGACCCATAGAGAAAAACTGGAATATAACGATGTTATATTGAATAACATTAGAGAGCATAAACTCTGTGCCAAATAAATTGAATACTCTTTACTCTACTAGCTAATGCACTAAAGACAAGTAGCGAGGGCATCTCAACACCATGCAACCGAAACATGACCGAGGAGTGGAGCTCGGGTATTAAGGCAAGTGGCAAATGCTACCACGATACAAGATCAAGATCTCAGATTGAACAAACCGGTTCTACAAGGCCCGTTCTTGGGGACGTTGCCCCGTGGGGATATGTTTGTTGATGGATATGTCTGTGCTTGCGGATGCGAGGATCATCGTTTATTGAATCTCAGATCAAGTGGCATGATTGCGGAACCGATATGATCCTCTCATTGTAAGACATGTTTGTGTGTTGAATCGAGTTGCAGGAGTCAGACATATTGCTCAAGCGAATTCTCTAACTAGGTACTTGGAATGGAACAAAGCAGCCGGGATGACTGGCCTCGGATGATCTTTGACCATTGAGTGATCTGTTCTAGGTGTAGAGTTCACGATATATCGCAGTCAGAGGCATGCCACCAAACAGACTGGAAGTCCGTTCACGAGAAACCAAGTTGTTGATTGGTTCTGGTATGCTATTTTATACCATGATATGCCATGAAACCCTGGGCAACAATCTCGACGACTGAAGCAATAGTCTCGAGCGGAACAGCAGCGGAGCCGCATCCGCGCATCAGCAACAGAGTACAATAGTGATAAGTAAGTAGGTCACCCTCTGGCTTTGATGTCTACGAGTAAACTTTTCTCTACCGAGCCAGCATCAAGAAGAGGTTGTGCACATATCCGTACTTCAGCCAGCTCCCCCCAAAAGCTGTGATACAGTTACATCAACCAGCCATGTTTACTACCGCTCCAACCAGCACACAGTACCCAGGAAGTCAGGGGGCATTGCAGGAGAAGAAAGTCTTGAACTTCAAAGCGCGCAGCGGTTGAGACTGCCCACCCATCAGTGCCGGTCCTTCCGGATACTGGATACGCTCATGTCGCTTAACAGAAACAGAGAAACGTGCTGTCAAACCCGAGACCGACCAATGCTTCGAGGAACGTCGGTTTCTTGTTCAGGGGAGGGGGGAAAGAGAGCAAGGACCGAGGTTATGCTTTTTGTGTGAACAGATTTGTTGTTCTCATTGTCGAGTTCGTGGAGAGAGCTCTGATAAACCAACCTGCACTACCGAAGAAACTCACTCAACAAACACCAGAGGAAAAGAATGACCGGAGAAAAGGAAGTTACCTAAAAGGGATGTGGAAAAGCCCTTTTATTCATTTCTCCATGGTGGATAACAAAAGGTCTGCAACCGAGGATAACTCACGGCATCTCGTTGTTATACGCACGCAGGCACTATTCATCAGGGGTAAACAGTTACAGTGGACACAAGTCTCTCTAACAACAAAGATGCATGCGACGCTTTGTTTGTATTGGACGCGGATATTGAAATCCGATGCCTATGCACTAGGGGTTCGAAAAGATGTGGTAGGATGGGATGGGGATGGGGGTTCAAGAATGAATGAACGGCATCTTTGCTGCCGGTGAGTCAAGCATTCTTCTCTTGTCCTGTCCTCATACATACAAGGTCTAGACTAGAGTAGAGTAGCGCGGCTCTTTTTGGTCTTGGGTTGGTCTATGCTTTTTTATCCTGTCAGAGATTGACAAGAGGAGAGCAAAAGATTTGATCATGGGTTGTTTGGGGTGGGAATAACAGTGGTCAAGTTCCGTGCCTCTCTGTCTCTATCTCTACTGCTTCAGGCTCAAATTAATACTCTTTTTTTTTTATCGGTTGCATTACTACTTCGGATCCGCAGTCTTTTTGTTCTCTCTTCGTCAGTAGAAAACTGATTCAATACTGTATCTCGGACATGGCAAATGTTGTGATATTTCCGCCTGCGGAATTTGAAAGTGGCGAGACTGGATGGATGGATCCTCACTCATACGATCAAGGATGAAGAGTGGGACCTCAATCAGGTTATGATGATGATGGGGCAAATTTCTTTGACTGTGCGTAGGTTGCATTGTTGATGAGTTGTATTATGTGCGTAGACTGTATATGGTCATTTTTTATGTTGAACGCTGAGGATGAACAGGACATATAGGGAGAACAGCTTGATCAAGTTCAGTTCATAGGTTTCAGTGAGAAACTCCCGTCGGGTCATCTACTGTAGAGACTCTAGGTGGCGTCATCAGTAAGAATTCAGTTCATTTACCCGCTGAGCCCCTTGGAGCTAAAGCACAGAATCCACTAAAAAATGTGAACGGTAGATCCCTGCGCGTAACTGGATCAAGTCCATCCATCCATTGCTTCTGGAAAAGAAGAGCCTGAATGTTTCTCACTGACGAGCTGACAATCCATCAGTACCTGAAGAAAAGAGGTATAAACCGACTCAGAACCATTCTTGACAAGATCATTATCACTAACTTTTCAACTTAGGCTTGATGTCTTGTGACTTGTTGTCAGTCAGTGCTGAGAGAGACGCGACCCAATTCTCACTTCGCTTCTTCGCTCCCTCGCTAGGAACTAAAAAGAGCCGCTTTACCTTTACCGCCAAGGAATACATGCCGAACGCTATCAGCACCCCTGCTTAGCGGCCAAAGAGGCTCAATTCAGAGGGGGGGAGACTCTATCATTCGATAGGTAGATATGGACATTACAGTACCCGTCTTGTAGCCGAGTGACAACCGAGGATAAAGTCCATATCCATCCAAGCTTATGTGGACTCTCTTTCATTAATCAAGCATGTTCCCCCTTAAAAAAAAAAGAGTAAACGGCCCTTTTCTCAAGTCTTGTGTTTTTATTGTGCTGTGGTTTCTTGTCATTAGGACCTTTTTGAGTCCTTGTTGGTTGCTGTTGGGGTCCAAGTTGGAGTAATTAGGGGAATGTTGCTTGGCTTTTAGGGCTCTTGTTCACTAATTTATTCCCGGGGCGCTCTTCATCCCGTCCCGTTCAGCTGACCCAACCCAAGACTTTCTCCAAGTCTCCCGTGTCCATGAGGAGAACCCTACCTCGTGTTGACACAATATTTTTTGGAGAAACCAAAGTCTTGGCTGTTGTCATTTCTATCCAGGGTCTTAACAAGCCTCGTCACTGTGATTTCATCATCGTAGCAATACTTCTTGGCTGAATGCGCTTTGAACCCATTTTACTCGACATTTTGGACAGAGATATGCATAGATCAACTGTAAATCTTTTCATTATTGTACTGTACTGTACTCTACTGTACGGATACATCGGCTTAATATGATATAAACTGGGTCTTTTCGCCTTTGAACAGTGTGACGATGGATACATGTACTCTGTATGATCCAAATGGATGCTTTGAGGTCCCACCTTCGGCCATCGTCCATGAATTATGTGACCCCCTTGAGTACCTACTATCAAGAGATTCTGGGGAAAACAAGAGACAAACCATTCGGATAGAATCGGATTGTATTTTTCTCCAGACCCCAGAAAATCTCATTCATCCCCAGAATCCTTAATTCAAGTTTAAATTTCTCCAGGTTCTTTATTCTCTTTCTTATCTGTTTTGTATGTGAGATGTGAGATCTCTTAATTCTTCTCATGGTGATGCTATCATTGAGGGGGCGTAGGTACTCAACCACCACCACCACAGCTCTTGATAAATACACACCCTCCTTGCACTGGAATTTCTCCAATTGTCCTGTCCTGTGCCTCCCTCCTCACAGCCTCTTTTTCTCCTCTCTCTTCTTTTCTTTCTCTCTTGGCTACAACATTTCGGCCGTAGCCGTCGGAACATTACCAAGCACACACACTCTCTACCCCTGTCGCTACCACCGACAGCATCGCGCGCCACTCGATTGATTTACTTTACTCACGCTTTACATCATGGCTTACAACTAATTTCTCTAGTTGAACAAACCACGTGCGTCGTTCAAGTTTCTTTGCCAACCTTTTTTTGCTCTAAATTATGGAACCGTTTACGGCGATCAGCGAGATACGCTAAGTGGTAATTCCGCGTTGCCTCTCTCCCTCTCATTCTCTCTATGGTTGATCGCCCTGAATTTTGAGCGTAAAAGGTTCTTACTCTGAGAGCTAGTTCTGCCCTAAATATCTCGTGGGGGGGTTTTGTTTCAACAAGATTGAGATTGATTGAGCTTGGAGTTATTAAGATTCCGGGATGGGTTATCGATTTGCGGAGAGATTTCTCCGTCTTTGATAACCTGGTTAGTGCTAACAACAGCCTGTCTTGTTCGTGGCTGAAGTATAACACTAGATATCTGAAAGATGAACTCTTTCTAAACACATATTATTTTAGAAACTGTAAACTCGGTTATAGGAAAAAGAACATACAGTGGCAACTTGTTGTCCCAGAAAACTGGAAAAGTATCCACGATCTTCAACAACTGATCGTCAAGTTCCATATCAACCACTTGAACAACCCGTTAATCTTGCCATGGTCTGTGTCCTCTACTCTGCCGATAATAATTCCCGAATCATTTTACTCTGTCCTCTTTAGTCAAACACCCTCTACCATCACTCAAGACCCTGTCCCCTTCTCCGCAAAACAAAGGCATCACCCCAGCACAAAAGAGCATCTAAGATGCTATACTAGGGGGATCAACCTGCATGGAGCTGACTTGTGTTGATTTGATATGTAATACACCCAACGTTAACTCCTTGAAACGTCTGGAAGTCAATGGCCGATAGGATACGGCATCTGTGCCGTGTACCCTCTTTGGCCGTGCGTGAAGTGAAGCAGCTAGAGCAGGTAGACTATCTGACTATCACACACATACATACCGACAGTAGATCACCGACTTAGAGTCTTTTCCCCATGGAGTTTTCCCCACATGCATTGAGTTATTTCCCCGCCACCTTTTGCGTTGTTCGTCTCCGGATTGTTGGGGTTTTTGTTATACTACCAGACTGTTTTGAGATGCTGCTTGCGAGCTCTGAGAGAGGGTTTTTTTTTTTTGTTCTTGTGGCACACCAATTAGAATGATTTGAATATGTAACCCTGTTTCTTTGGTTTCTAGTTGTTTAGATATCTATTCATTTTGTCCGACATATTCAGTCTTTTTGTTGTTTGTCAGGAGAGAATGGACAATCCGGGCCGCTATACCTTTGAGTCACCTCATCTCATATGAGTACACCACAAACAAAGGGATTGTTCTACCCACCAAAGGTGCTTTTATCATCTTGTTCTTTGATTGTCCAGAGAGTAGTTTGTTGTATCATTTATCATGTTTATCCCCTCCCCCCAATTCAAACTGCATATTATTGTATGTATTCAACCTGCACTTCCATCCAATTCATCCATCCATGGATCTTAGTCTAGACCCCAAAAAATGATACTTACAGGGGTCCTTTTCTCTCCCCACGCCCTCTCTTTGGGGGGTTACTCCACTCCGCGGTCAGTCACTCCACCCAAGTCTCCATATCACTCCACGGGACATGGCATGGAATCTAGGTCCCCGTCCCAACTCTTTTTTTTCCTCTTTTGCCCTGTTGTACCTAATTAGATATTCTCATCATTTTTTTGGCCCTGGTCTGGTCTCTTTCCTTTTCCCTTTTCCTCACTTTATAAATCTTGTCCTTTCCCTCATTGCCACTTGTGCTTTTTGTTCTCTTCATTCATCCATCCTCCATCAACTTTGCTGTGGTCATTTGCATTGTCGTCGCTTATAGACTCTTTGCTGTTTACATCACACCATCAAATCACATAGATCTATCTATCTCCTGGACTCACACAAGTCCACCCAACTCATCTCACAATGGCTCAGAACCACCAAATGCCAGAGTTCCAACAAGCTCACACAAACGAATACCCCCACGACTCGGACAAGACTCTTGAGCGCCAGACAACCGCTGCTTATCAAGCTGCTCATCCTCATCTCTATTCCAACCCTAACCACATCCAAGCCGCCTTCGGTGGTGCCCTGCAGCCAGGTCTTTGGAAGCCTGTAGAGCACCGCAAGTTCGCCAACCCTGCTCCTCTTGGACTATGCGCTTTCGCACTCACTACTTTTGTCCTGTCATGCATCAACATGCATGCTCGTGGTGAAACATCTGCTGCTATTGCTATCCCCGTGGCTTTCGGTTATGGAGGTCTCGTTCAGCTTTTGGCTGGCATGTGGTATGTTCCATCATGTACCCCCCAAAATTCTTGCTATATACTAACTGCCCAAACAGGGAAATGGCTGTTGGAAACACCTTTGGTGCTACCGCCCTCTCATCCTACGGAGGTTTCTGGATCGCCTACGGTCTCTTGCAGACTCCCACTTGGAACGTCCTCGGTGCTGATGGACCCTACGAGGGCGACACTGGCTCAGTCATGGGTTTCTTCCTGACCGGCTGGTGGATCTTTACCACTCTGCTCCTCATCTGCACTCTCCGTTCTACTGTTGCCTTCTTCTCGCTCTTCTTCTTCCTCGATATCTGCTTCCTCCTGCTCGCTTGCGAGAACTACGCCCACGATCTGGGTAACCACGGCGCTCAGATCGCTCTTCAGAAGGCTGCAGGATTCTTTGGATTCCTGGCTGCGTTTATGGCTTGGTACAATGCTCTGGCCGGTCTTCAGGACAGCAGGTACGTAACATGTCACTCATTACTAGTCGTCACAATAGATACTAACATGTTTCCAGCAACTCCTTCTTCCAAGTTCCCGTCATCCACTTCCCCTGGTCTGACGAGGGCCGAGCCCACCGCCACACCAAGCACGAGGAGAACCTGGCCTAGATTTGAAGTTCTGTTGCTTGTTTGCATTTCACGCGTTACGACATGATTCCATTATAAAAATGGGTGGTATATGATCTCGGTTGGGACCAACAGTTGGTTTAGAGTCCCACTGCATTGAAGGAGTTTAGAAGGTCATTTTCGCTGTTCCAGCCGGCGATGGTCGGCTTTTTCTGTTTGCAACCGCTACCGTGCCGCTTGGATTGTGGCAAATAGAGGGGATGGTTGCTATGCGCATATAATATGCTGGACGACGTACATATCTTGAAAATGATGAATCCCCATTTGGAAATCTTATCCAAAGCTTTATGACAGTTGTTTCATTGTGCAGTATACCGAAGTATCACGAGAAGCCAAAGTATCACAAGAAGCCAAAGTTGTTTACTAGGAGCTAAGTCCAGTAGCTCTTCGCATGGCCAATAAAGACCCTAGAATCCACGAGTGTCTTTCGAGACTAAGATGCGCCACTTCGAGGACTTGGTCCCCACGAGTTCATCGGATCTGCCGCTATTGATGTCGCGCAGGGCCGCCCCCACGCTCGACAACCATGGATTCTTGGAGATGTTATTAGCTTGAAAAGTTCCAGGGACAGTACAATATGAGTTGGTCAGATACGCGTGCTTACGAACTTCAGGCATGGAAACCTTCTACGCGCCATTCCATTTTCCATGGGTTGCGATCCTTCGCGGTTCCGTCAATCTCGAAAGTGGGGCCGTACGATACCCCGAAACGCGGGATCGGCCGGCGGGTAAAACGCCGCTGAAGCCCGGTGCTTGACAGGGGAATTGCGAAATCCATGATCGAATTGGCAAGTAACTATTCACGGTCTCACATCTATTTTAATGGCCATATCAATGATGGACTGTGGAATTTGAAATACCCTTTATCTTTGAGACTGGAGAAACTCCATTTCTCATTCCATCGTACGATGTATCAAAATCACCTGACAATAGAACAGTCCACCATGATCCAACTGCTGACAACCGCCTCATGTAATTCCAGCTAAATTATTCAACAGTAGTATAAAGAATCGACACCGCCGATACCGCCCATGGTTGCAATCCCCCGCAATTAATAACCCCCCCAATGCCTCGCATCCTTCGCTGGACAATGAGCAGGCCGCAAATCTTGTTCCTCTCTTGCATTGGCTTCGCAGTCGCTCTTACTGCTATGCTCTACGGAAACATACTCCATTCCTCTAGCCTAACTTCTATTCTATCAAAGACCATGTCTACCTCCTCTTCTATCCGCCCCGTCGTCGTCGTGGGCTCAGGCCTAGCTGGTCTGTCTGCATCGTACGAGGCTTTGCAGCGTGGTGCGCCCTCGGTTCATCTTCTTGACCGCGCTCCCAAGCCGGGCGGTAACAGCATCAAAGCTTCCTCTGGCATCAACGGTGCGGGCACAAAGTATCAGCGCGCTGCTGGCGTGGAGAGCGATACTTCTTTTTACAGCGACTCTGTTCGATCGGCTGGGTCGCGTTTTCACCTCAGTCAACCGCCCGTAGATCGAGAGGCTCTCGTTACGAAACTCACGACTGAATCGGCAGATGCTGTCAACTGGCTTGTTGATGAGATTGGCGTTGATCTCAGCGTCGTTGCACCTCTCGGTGGACACAGCGTTGCTCGCACACATCGAGGCGCTGGAAAGACACCCCCAGGAGCCGCCATTATTATCGCCTTATTGAACAAACTCAAAGAGAACAAAAAGTTCTCCATTACCAACCTCGCCGAAGTCAAGGCACTACTCAAGGAACATGATGCCGTGAAAGGCGTCGAGTACGAATTCGAGGGCCAGAAGCACAATCTAGAGGGTTCAGTTTTATTTGCTAGTGGTGGCTTTGCCGGTGATGCCACAGGACTATTGGCACGTTATCGCCCTGATCTGAAGGGCATTCCTTCAACCAACGACGAGAGACCTGGATCCCACGATATTCTTACCTCGGTTGGTGCCGAGCTATTAGATATGGACAGCGTTCAGATTCACCCAACAGGCTTCGTCGATCCCACGAGTCCCAACACGATGCTCAAGTTTCTCGCAGCCGAAATGCTCAGAGGCGAGGGTGGTATTCTTCTTTCACCCGAAGGCTCCCGTTTTGTTAATGAGATGGATACTCGCGAGCACGTCAGCAATGCCATAATGAAGCTTCCGACTGCCACTGACGGCGACGGTGTCATCAAGCAATGGGATATAACCATTCTTCTCGACCCAGGTGCTTCTGCAGCATCAGCCAACCACATCAGCTTCTACGAGTGGAAAGGTCTTCTCAAGAAAGTCAAAGTGCGCGACCTCTCAAATGCTCAAATCGCTGCTGTGGACAAGTATGCCCAAGCTGTAGCTGATGGGTCAACGGACGAGTTTGGCCGCACGCAGCGGGGAAGATGGATGCTTAAACCAGGAGAGCAAAACCGCGATGAGGATATCTATATCGGTCGTGTAACGCCTATTACACACTTTACCATGGGAGGCGTCGCTATTGATGAGAAGGCGCGCGTGCTGAGAAAGAACGGCGACAAGCTTGTGCCTATTCCTGGTTTGTTCGCTGCCGGAGAGATCACTGGTGGTATTCATGGCGATAATCGTCTGGGAGGTTCATCGCTTTTGGAGTGTGTTGTTTATGGTCGAACTGCCGGAGCTGAGGTTGTTAGCTCGGCATAGAGGGCCGATGGTTAGTTGTATGTCTAACTCATATGATGAGGTGCGATTATATAGATTGAATAATGATGTATATTTCTTATGGCTTTTCCACTGTATGGCTCGCATCTGTAGTCATTGGTTCGCCCAGCTTTGTTTCCTTACACCAGATCTTTGCCGCTTCTACTTACCTTCCACCAATATTATTTCGCCCTGCTGTTGTGAGGACTAAACAAATTATATCCCGTGTCTGCCAATCAGTGACTGACTAATCGTGCATGACACCCTGTCTGTTATGTCTACCAACGCCCAACAGACACACTTGATCAACTCACAACTATTTTCGTCACATCTTTACCAACATGCTCTGAGAAGTAACTAGTTATGACATTCTATGACGGCCAAGAAGAACTAGACAACCTTGTCTGGGACAAGAACGATGAAGAGTCAGAAGCAGCACAGAACAAACTGCGACTCACGACGTTTTGTCGCAAAGTGGAAGAGTTTGTCCAGCAAAAGTTCGGTAAACCAGCAAAGCTCATCACGCCGCTTATATTTGGTGGTTTCAATGTTCTCTATCGTATCAGAGTCGAAGGCATGTCGACTGATGTCATGTTACGACTGCCTTGCCCAAGCCTCGTTCAATTCCCTGGCGAGAAGACTGTGTACGAAGCTTCCACCGCTTGTCTGCTTGCAGAAAAGACATAATTACCAATACCTCGTCACTTGCATTTTGGAGAAGACTCGTGTTTGGGACCGTTCATCATAATGCAGCATCAAGAGAATAGTGGAAGCATATCAGCGCGGCTAACGCGGCCGAGTGAAGACCCTTCAAGCCCTCATGTTTTGGATCCAAACATATCCGAAGCCACGTTGGAAGTGATCTGGGGCAGAGTTGCACAATGTTTACTCCAACTATCGCAAATTACCTTTCCGAAAATTGGTTCTTTGGTTCAGGCTGAAGAAGGTACTTATAATGTAGCTGGTCGTCCATTAAGTCATAATATGACGGACATGATTCGTCTGGCAAACATCCCCCGATGTATCTTACCATCTAAAGAGACAATATACACCACTGCAGATGAGTGGTACATTGCCCTGGCAGAAATGCATATCGCCCAACTCATTTTCCAACAAAGCGATCTAGTCACATCGGAAGACGATTGTCGGAACAAGTATGTAGCTCGCCAAGTCTTTCGAAGGCTAGCCAAAGAGCACCGTCTATCTACCTTTGGTTTCTCCCAGGACAATTGGTCCTCTCAATCATCCAAGATCCTTCCAGAAACATTGTCACCTGCTCCGTCTAGTTCTGACTCTTTCAGACTCTGGGGCGATGACTTTCGAGCAGGAAACATTCTTCTTACTGCATCGGATGAGATCGCTGCCCTGATCGACTGGGAGTTTACGTATGCTGCACCTACACAGTTCATACTCGATCCACCATGGTGGCTGTTACTTGAAACTGCGGAAATGTGGTCTCCTGGTCTTGAAGACTGGAAAGCAACATATGAACAACGGTTAACGATATGGCTTTGTGCTATGGAAAATGCCGAAGCCGAGATGCCAGGATCCTCCCATGGCGGTTTGTCAGTGCCGCTGTCGAAATACATGCGAGAAAGCTGGCAAACGGGTCGCTTCTTCCTGAGCTACGCAGCCAGGAAAAGTTGGGCATTCGACGCCATGTATTGGAGTTTTTTAGATGAGAGATTTTTTGGCGATCGTGATGGTGACGTTGCAAAGAATTATCTTTGGAGAACACGACTACACTTGCTGTCTGAAGGAGAGCGAGCGGCCATGGAGCCGTTCGTGGAGAGGAAGATGGCCGAGTGCAAGGAAAGAAAGATCGTAGAGTGGGATGAGACAGAGGCGAGGAAGAGGTTTGCCGAACTTTTGTTTGACTAAGTTCTTGTTTCACCAACTATTAACAGCACTTTAAAACATGTATATGCTTCTGAATAGAATAACGGCTGGGCTACCTTGCAGCCCGCGCTGGTATATTGAAGTCTCCGGTTGACAACGAACTATCAGCAACAACCCCATATGTATACATGTAATACCATTCGCCTTGAAGTTTACCCCGACTTCCAAGTTATCTACTCCAACTTGAGAGGATTCGCCTTAAAGAACTCCTCCGGAGTCACAAGCTTACCCCTAGCCCTCTCAGCAGCCCAAGCAACAGACTTTTCCCCTTCAGGACCAAAGTACCCAAACTCCTCGCCGGCGTGAAACGCATTGACATATACTTCCTTCATAATAGGCAACTTCTCCGCAAACTCTTCAGGAGAGATTTGCTTGTACGTGATCTCTTTGCCGGTGGCTTTGCTCTCGATAGCCACGAGCTCCTCCATGCTGTAGTGCCCAACGGCCGCGTCAAAGCCAACGCCATCGTACTTTTCCGGCTCAGCAAGAATGGCACCGACAAAACTTCCAATGTTACTGCCATTGTCGATCCACGGGAGGCGTGTCTTGGGTGAGAGCTGGAGAGACATGACCCAGTTCCCCTCGGCGTCCTTTTGAGGTTGCCAGAGAGGAATTTGGACAAGGTTCTCGAGGAAGAAAGCAAGACGAACAAATGCTTTCTTAACTGGGAGTGTACGGATGTACTTCTCACCCTCAGCCTTTGCATCGAACGGGTGGTTGGCGGTGTACTTCCCACCAGAGATGTCAGAACAACTGGGCAGACTGCTAAAGATGATGTACTCAATCCCAGCCTCAACAGCTGTGTCAGCGGTTTTCTTGATGACCTCGAACTCGGGCTTCAAGTCTGTAGCCGTCCAAGAAGGTGTGGTCATGAAGAAGAGGTATTGAGCACCCTTCAAGGCTTTCTTGATTGAAGCTTGATCATCCAGGTCACCTTGGACAACTTCGATGCCGCGCGCTTTGAGGCCTTTGGACTTTTCAGAGTCGACGTCGCGGACGATGGCGCGGATGTGGTATTGCTTTGCGAGTTCTGGGTCGTTAAGGATGAAGTTTATGAGTGCGCCACCTTGTTTGCCTGTGGCACCAACGACAGCTAGAGTCTTTGACATTTTGAAGTTGTTGATGATGTTCTATTGGATGAGTTGGTGGTAGGAAGGTGTTGTTGTACTTGGAATCAATGGTGAATGACTTATTCGAGTCTTGGAAACGGGCAGTCCATTCGTCTTATATGTCCCATCATGAGATACGAGAACACGATTGAAGAGACGTTGTACTACAATCCAAACTCCGCCAATTTAGCCACCGACTGTGATAATAATCCTCCGGTCTTTCTCCAATCTTCCGAACCTTGTCAATCAACGAATAACCTGCCTCCATTCCCAAGGTAACCAGGGACTATAAGGCTTAGCGCTATCGTCAGTTACTAATGCAACATGCCCCCAAGCGCTTACATATGCATTAATCTCTCTGTAGCGTAGCCTGTAAGAGCGTTATTCAACGTTGATTGATGCCACTTTTCGCTGAAATAGTTGGTCCGATTGAACGCTGCGTAAGCGGCTTGCGCTACAAAGTTGCGCCGAAAGGATTGGTCAGCGAGGGGATGCATCTTGAAGGACAACAGGGACATTGACCCAATTCCTCATCCTCTTTCTATCAAGGCTTCTAAATAAATGATGATCAGATGCGATGTCCATGAATATATTGTGTAACAATATTAATTGGCAAAGCATGTCAGGCTATCGTAAGTAGGCGCAGGCTAATTAGTTGAGATCTCTATGCCAATTTCATCAAGAAGTAATTAAAGCAAATCATCCGCTGGGTAGTTGAATGCCCAAACAAAAACTTTTCCCTTTCCCTCCAAACTCCATCATGAATCCTGAATATGTCTTCCAAGCTCCGCAAAGTCCCCGACATCTTCTCCCGTAAGATCCCAATCCGGGTTGTTATACATGGAGTAGCAGTGCTTGTAAAAGTCATCGGGCGGGATATCCGCCATCATCATCTCCTGCTGCGAGTTTCCCTCTGCTGTTTCAGTCATGGGAACCCAGAGATTTGAGAAATTGTCCCATAGGTCTGTGTCGAGAAGCATAAAGTCTTCTGGGGATGTTTGGCCTTGGGTGCCTGGAACAATTTCGCTTTGATGAACACCCGCGTCACTGAACCCAACTGGTGTTGCACCATTGGTATGCGCCGCTCTGGCGTTCGCTTGAGCGTCGCCGACTACACCCTGGGGAGAAACATTGACCACTTGGAGTGACTCAATCTTCTGCGCCATCACTTTCCATAACCTCTTGACCTCATGCAGTCTCTCACGAGCATACGTGTTCCCGTGGTCAGCAAGGTGCTGTAGCTCCTCCAGTGCCTGGGTCAATCCAGGTTTGGGATTGATCTTCAACTTCTCTTCGCAAACCGAGTCTAGGATAGCGGCAAGGATCATGATGAATGCAGCTGAGAAAGAAGCCTCAAAGTCGTAGAACCCAAAAATTGCTATTACTGCGTTAGAAGAGTACAATTAACGAGGCGTAATCAACCTACCAATCATGTTTCGCTTCCTGAGCGTGGCAACTACCTTGAGCTGTCGTCTTGCGGCTTCGGCGCAAGTCCTAGACAGTCTCCCGAGCGGTGAAGCATGTAGTTGCTCTCCCGTCGGACCATGGCCACTGAGAATGAGCTTCGCAGCATGCAACATGATCGGTCTAATCGTGAGGATAGTTGCCTGTACAAATGTGAGTATAATAACCTTTGCCAATTTCGGAGCTTTGATCTACCTGGAACAGCATCAGATGCAGCGAAGCAGTCGTCCTCAAGGATTGGTCCCGGCCCAAGTTGTACACATCCGTAACTGAGTCCGAGGGGATTTCTTGAGAAATCTCGTAAAGAGACTTGACGATATCCTGGACATGGGGAATAAAGGTATGTTCTGACTCATCCTCCGGGTTGTAAAGCACTGTTCAGCAAAGGTCAGCTGTTTGTCATCCTTTGTAAAGTAAGGAGACTTACCAGCCAAGATGCGCCCTGTCGCTCTGGCAATTTTGATGTTTGTACACATGGGTCCGACGGGTGGGAATCCAGGAGAATCAGTAGGAAGAGGGATGTTGATCGCCTCATCTCCTATACTTGGAGGATTTCCAGTCGCTGCAGCTAGGCGTCTAGACAGATAGAACATCAGCACTCATACTTTGAGTTTTGTTTTGCATATTTTACCGTTCTTGCATATAAATTGTCCACCAGAGACGATTCATATGAACTCTCTCCGACTGCATCAAATGTCTTGTTCCACAGACTCTATGATACTTTTGCGAGATTGCAAGTCGCATAGCAGTGCTAATCTACAAGGCCTCGGTTAACTCATAGCTTTCAGCTTGTGAATATAAAAACTTACATAGAGATAGGCCTCTTCTTTGCGGTTCATGTTACCGAGGTAGATAGCAAAAAGAGCAAAGATCTCGATTCCGATTTTTCCTTTGAATCGTAAATCAGACAGCGTTGGCACATTTCTGTGAGCATATTCGAAGAGTACAACACCCGAAAACTCATCATTTCCCTCAGGGTTAGCATCGAATAGAGTTCCAATCGCGATCATGAGTATCATTTCGAGAACCCATAGCGATTCCAGCTGGGCAGGATCGTCACGGTTCTGATAGAAAGCCCACATCTTATCTGAGAACTCGCGAGCATCTATATGATGCTGTGACTGGCCGATGTAGAACAGAGCAGTGTCTAGTAACCTCTGAGCCTCATGTCTCGGTGGTAGCTTGGGGAAGTCGCTGCTGGAAAGACGCCATGGGTGGCTGATGATTTCGTGAACTTGATTTGCTTCGGGACTTATCCAGGGTTTACCATTCTGTTCTAGTTCGGGACGGGATGAGCCTAGTAAATCTTGGACTCGAGAACCAAAGGTATGACTGGAGCTGAGTGAAGAGCCAGCGAGGATAGCTGTAATAGTATAAGTATAGGATAGGATAGAATTTCTGGGGTGGTGAGTATGACTTACTGGCAGCTGGTGATGCATGGGTGCCTTCATAAGGGGGATATTTAGGATGGGATAGGGGTGCTGAGAAGCTGGTGGAAGGGCGGATGAAGCTTGAAGATCTTGATCTGCTATGATGGGGGTCTTGTGGAGAAGAGTGAGACGATTGAGGGTGGAGGATAGATTCCCTTCTTTGACCAATATGAGTTGTATCTGAGACCGGGGGTTCTATTGTGTGTCAGTATATCAACATCACCAACAGGCTTTGACTTACCAGATGCCCTAGGAGGTAGAGTGGAAGGCAATCCATCATATCCATCCCTTTCATATCTGGCCAACTTGCTCTCAAGTTCTTCAATTCGACTAACAAAACATCAGATATGGGGTGTAGATAATGTCACGAAAGGTACTCACTTGGCCATGTACATGCGTTTATGTCCATGCTCAGGAACCCTGCAGTCTAGGCCGCGCTTGGTGCAGTATTGACAAGGAGTAGTCCCCGAACACCGAACCTTTTTCTTACGACAAGTAAGGCAACTGTTCTATGTCAATCACTGAGGAACCACTTCACTTAGACGAGTTTATAATAGTGGGGAAACAAAGTGAAACAAAAGAAACTCCAAGTTTACTTACGCCAATGATGCTTTGCGCGCATCTTTGCCATCGGATGGCGCCGAGCGCTTCCGAGCCATTGAGGGAGTTGTGTCTTGGGCGACGACGCTCATTTGATAAGACAAACAATTCCTCCCACGAAGAAAAGAGAGACTCTGGAACTTGACCGAAGGTTTGGGGCTCAGAAAATGGATCTGATGGGGGTGGAAAGAGCTCCGAAAGGTACGCGGAGGGGGACTGGAGCGTTGTTATTCTCTCGGGATAAGTTCCGGACTTTGACTTATCAGTGACAGGACGAACTTCTCCGCGCACTAATCCGATCACGTGATGATCTAATCTATCTTCCCCAGTTGCCGGCCGGCCTGTTATGAAGATTAATCCACAAAACGATTGGAGTAGCGGGGTTTATAATGGAGTTTATCTTGATAGTTGATAATTTAGAGTGAGAAGCACGGTTCAGGGACCGGTTCAGTCATCGGAAAACGTGTTTGCTGCTTTTTCCGGAAGTGAGGCTAATGCTAATATGGGCCTACTGCAACGACTATCAATTGCTGGGATGACTGTATGTTTAAGGAAATATCCAATCACGTCAATTTTACATGAAGCCGAGATCTATATTTGCTCTTAAACTCATTTGTTCTTGGACTATCGTTGAAGAATGGGTTCATGGATGACTTATTTTCACAAGTTGGTGACTAATACCTCGCCCGACATCGGACGCCATGGCCGAGCTATCGGAGATGCTTCCGATCTCATAAGACAGTCACGGATGTGTGACTTCTTCCACTGCAATTTTAACACGTCTCCAGACTTACTGACTTGCAACATAGAGTCTTACAGCTCTCTTGGCAGCAAATCATTTGTCAATATACACTATCGCCAGTACCAGTGGTAAAATCAATCAAGGTGTGCACAACCATATATGCACTCTCTATCGACGGTGTACAGATTGGTTCACATATCAGCTCACGAGAACAGATAAAAACCATAGGAATTTAGGTGGTGTCTTGATAGAGTATGCAGTATAGGTGACCAGACGTTTATATGCCTTCAGTTCCCACCAAGTTAAAGTCA
The DNA here is from genome assembly GCA_013623685.1 of Fusarium transvaalense. Taxonomy (NCBI): domain Eukaryota; kingdom Fungi; phylum Ascomycota; class Sordariomycetes; order Hypocreales; family Nectriaceae; genus Fusarium; species Fusarium transvaalense. The sequence goes on from JABFFG010000154.1 coordinate 158,493, forward strand.
AGCATGCCGCATATGAATTTCCATTTCATATGGTTTAAGATCAATGACATATCACTGTATTCTTCGGATTCAAGTAGAAATGTAACCAATATCTTCATATCAGCTCTCCGATGATCATTGTCCCTAGGTCTGGAGGGTATGACAGAAGTATGGTGCTATGGCAGTATCAGACCCTAAACTCCAACATCACACAACGGCCATATACTATCATGTCGCTGTATGGGATATATACGGCTTTCACATACCGAATCCTGTCCAACTCACAACATAGTAATCCCAATATCAACCCCTCACAAGTCAAAATGCAGTCTACAGAAAAGTAACACTTTTTTCGGATACTATTCCTTCCGATGATGTGATTGATAACACTGATACGAGTAACACGGGAATTATACATAGGTTGCTTCTTTAGCCAAAACACCAATTACAAAGCCATGTAGTATCAAGCGGTACATGCCGAGCCATGTCATAGATGTCAATGGCGTGACATGAAAAGAAAGACTGTAATTTTGTAATTTTGGACCCCAACCAACAACAACAATCGATCGACAATCCCAAGAATCTCGTGTATAGCCAAAGCCAAGAATATAGAATAAACCTTCTCAAATGGCTTGCCCATGACTACATTTTTAGATGATATCTCGCACTCTTGTCCTTATTCGGAGATTAATCCACGAGTCGAGGTTGTCGTAAACCTCAGACATTGTCCTTGCACTGCAGATCTTGGACATGGATAAACCGTAAGCGCGTGTAAAGCCAAGCCAGTATCTAACTAAATCAGGTGCTATGAGCCGCTGCCATGCACATGGACAAGCGCCCGCAGCTCGCGCCAAACCCTGAATAGCTGGGCAAATGTTGGGGTCCATCTGTCTGTTGTTTCCTTTTTACTATCCCTTTGCTTCTGTTGTTGGGGGCCGCGAAAAGTCATTTGTCTTGCTGTCATGTCTTTCTGCAAGGAAAACAAGATTCACACAGCATTAGGTTTCCCTTAGCTCCCGAGTGATAGTCGCTTTGTGGAACGTTGCCTTTTCGGCTTCATCTAGATAGGGACGTTTATACGTATATTCGTGACAGTCTGTCCATTAGCAATGAAGTTGAACCCCCTTGTCGAGGTCTCGGATGCCGGATAGCAGCTCATGAACCTGGTATAGCTAGGCCGAAGGAGCTATATGCATCTGTAGCTACATATCAGTAGCTTGAGTATCTAGCTCAGGTAGCTACAGAGCTATATCACCAGCGATTGACGTCATTGGCACTATTGTCGGTTGTTGAGTTTGTGGTAGTAGTCGAATACTTAAATAACTTGTTTCATCCTTTCTTTCCAATATTATTATTTTTCTCGGACGCCAGAAACAATCGCAATTGCTCGCTATAAATATCAAAGCTATCATTATTAGTAGCGTTGCCGCCGCTGTTTTCAAATCCTATCCTCTTCTACCCTGAAAGTGGTAGTTACCTTGACAGCACCACTACTGCTCTTGGACCCTAGACCTGGTGTTAACTCCTCCTCGCTCGAGTTACCAGTGCCTCTTCGAGACTGCCACGTCGACACTACCGTCCTCTCAGCCGACGGTCTGCCAAAATGGTCCTTCCCAGCGTAAGCTGCCTCGCAGTCTCGCCCGTGGCCGTTCAGGTCGTCCTCCCGTGTGAATGTGGTGAGCCCAAAAAGGTCGCCCTGCTTATTGCTGCTGTTGGTGGCCCTTGAAGGACCAAACTTTCCTAATCCTGATGCCATTTGCTGACTCGTGTCTCGCAATTCAGACCGTCCCGATGTCGTTATGCCAAGCTTGCGGCCGAGTAATCGAAGCAAAGGGCGCAAAGTTGCCAAAGAGCCGGCGGTGATGGCGAGACCTTGTTCTGTGGCCGACCAGATGGCGATATCGACTGTTGCCCCTGTTTTGGTTTATTAGTTATGACCAATGACTTATGATTGATGGTTTGAGACGTACACAAGAAGTCTGGGTTCTTGAAGTCCTTGACGAAGGCGAAACGAACAACGACGGCTGAGCTGGCCCTGTATGGTGTGAGCTGGGGTATGTCAAGATGATAATGAGGAGTTACTAACACGCAGGCCATGGCCAGAAGAGGAATCAGAGCAAACTTGGTCTTTCGTCCCATGTTGAGCTTGGATACCAGAAAGATGGGGAGGATGGCGCAGGTAAAATCGGAGATGACACTGAAGACACTGTATAGATAGGTGAGGGCGATGATGACATCGGGGCTCACGCATTTTCCCTCCTGTTCCGTGTTCCAGAAATATGAGATGGGCCAGCATTGGAAGAGAGTGACAAAGAAAAAGACGACTCCGGTGCAGAGTGTGATGGCCATTGTGCTGTAGAGGATCCAGATGTCGAGCTTTCGGTTGGTGATTCGAAGGAGAGTGATGCCGATGGATATCTTTGATGTAATCATAGTCAGGCAGTACCATAGATAGCACCACCACCACCAATTCCTCGCTTTCATATAATCTTTTGGGTCGAGGTCGCTTCGATGGCGACCGGTTCCGTGAGTGACTCCACTAAGGGAACTTGTGCAGAACAACAGGAATGTAACCTAAAGTAACAGTCAGTATGGCGGTATGAATCTCGATAGATGAAAGACTTACAAGAGCAGCACACATTGCCCAATCATCAAAGCCAAAGTTCTTTACCATCCGTGTACGAACATAAATTCGTAGTCCACATGCTATCACGGAAGAGACGAGCAGTGTGTAGCACACTGCCTGAAGCTCGGGGCCTCTATTCGGAACACCCATGATTCTTGACTGTAGAAAGTCAAGCTTCAAAGATGAAGCAAGAGTGGCATATGGGAATAAGAAGATGTAACAATATTAAAAGAAAAAGGAAGGGAAAAAGGGAGACAAGTAGAAGGATTGACGATAGACGAAGGGGGGATCCAGAACCGGGAGGAGCGGGCCGCCAGGGAACTGGAGTTCGTCGCAGATATATGATAATGAGAACCGAGAGACTGGTAGGTTTCGGTTGGGCGTGATTGGACCAAGGTTCATGTTCCCATGAAACCAACATCTTGGGTCTAGGTCGAGGTCCAGGTTCCAGGTTTCCGCTGCGGGTCCTTTGTTAAAGGGCCGGCGCCATTACAGATTATACCGGTGGAGGTTATTGAGCCCACCGGGACTTGTGCCTCATGTGGTAGGGGACCCTGGGGACGAAACTTATTCTGATCGACTCCGTAAAGTACAGATACAGACTTGGGCAGCGATGCCATTCGCGGGATCGGCGTTGTAAACCCACATTGTTACCTCGCTTTGGGTGTTGTCCGAGGGGCAAGTTGAACGGGGAAGGCCGTTGGCATGCCCGGGACCCCAGAGCTAGGACTATAATACGAGTACTAAAACAATGTACTGTACATGTACGTACGTAGATCACAAAGGGGATACAAGGGGGTACTCGCCTCGGAGAAGGAAAAAAGAATGAGGAAAGACTCCGGGACCCTAGGGCATTGGCGTTAGTGCTGTATAGTTTTGATTGTGGTTGATATGCTATGCTAGGTCTGTAATGCAAAAAGCAAAAAGGTCTGTTCGCAGCCAGGCTAGATGACTACAGACAGTATAGTACAGTACAGTACTAAACCAGATTCAAAGTCAAATGGGTACTTATTTGGCTAACTAAGTTGAGATAAAATAATGGACGAGTTCGTCCGGGTCATGAATGGATGGTGACCTACAGTACTAAGTACGTAGGTACACTGGAACGTCCAACCGAGGGACCTACGGACCCTACGGATGTTGACTTCCAAAAGGGGAAAGCGAGGTACTAGCAACTCCGAGATAATCTCCACCACCACAGCTCAACGTTCTTTTTTTCCCCTTCAACTCCCTTTTTGGACCATTAAAAAAAAGGGACAAGAATGCGAATACACTTTGGCATATAATTTAGGCGTTGTTGTTGAAGAACTTTCGTAAAACGCCACATGGAACCTGGTTCATATCACCGAGAAAAGTTCCTCGACCGTATTTTTATCGAATCAATCTCGAAAATGCTCTGAATCAACGCTAGTACAAGACGGTAACACAAACAATTCTACCACTGAATTAGTTTAGTTTAGTCACTCACTCACTCACTCACTCATTGCAAGTTTGCTTTCTTCCGTTACTACATGCCGGATTGAGCGGGGAGCCGGGACCGTTCTCAAGTTTTGACGCTCAACACAGCGCCCGCAATTTAGCTTGACCAGTTTTTAGCCCGTCCCTGGTAGCTCTCAGTAGTAAAAAGCTTGGTATGAGCTGTCATTGACAATTAATCATGCAATTACTGACTGCAATGCATGCCTTGCAGCCTACGGAGTACACTACAGTATAATAACAAGTAAGGGACCGTCCGTGTCAAAGACGCACTGACTGTTTCCAGGCGACAGTTTCCAATTCAGTGTCATTCCCGTATTTCCGCCGAGATCTAGAAAGACCAAGAAAAGAATGACTTGCCATGATAGGTGGCAAACCACATCCATTCATTATATCTGATACTTTATCTGTTATAGCTACAGGTTATATCTGTTGACATTTTCCATCGGCCAACGAACCCTTGAAAACAATTACCGGTATTACATAGTACTGTGCATGTATCAAGGGCCCCCCCTGCGCAACCTCCCTGGGGCCTGGACCTGGACCTGGCAGTTCTTGATCGCTCTAAAAAATCGTGGCTGTGGGACCTGATTCTCTGACTTTTTTCTCCTGACTCTTTTTTTCTCCTGACTATGGCCGAACAAAGTCGTGATCATCCATCCCCCTGGATAGTTCGAGCCTCAGTTTTCCATCCACTTTCCCCCTTCAGCCTCGCAGCATTGTATCGATAGTGGAGAGCCGGCGATCATTGCTATAGATACAAATACTTGCATACAAGAAATGATTCCAATGACATTTACAGAGCACATATCTCGCTATCAGCAAAACCTTGCCCTGGCAAGTACTGTACATACACACATAAATACTACAATACAACTTTTCACGGCGACAGCGAAATTCCCGCCGGTGTTTCAAGTCGTTTGTCAAATCTCTCTTGTGGCTTGCAATGTCCATCACGATGGCCTCTGATCTACACCCTCGTATTTTTTATCTTCTTTGACGTGTAGAGTTTCGCATCAAGTCAAATATCACGCAATGGCTGAAGCCTCTTTTTTCTTGTCCTTGTCCGATATAGTCAATAATTTCCTCATCATTTCATAGGTCAGGAAAGGGTCACCACGGACTAACTTGAAACACATTCTTGATCGACTGACATCGCTTATAAAGTTTGCAAGGGCGAGGCCACGTGCGGCTACGATCGATGGATGCACAAGACGCCATCGCCCCAGGTTTAGGATTTATTGGTTCCCAGCCAAGGCTTATTCTATGATTTTCATGACACCTGGGAAAAAAAGCAAGAACAAAAAGGAAAGTGAACCTTCTTCGCAAAGGGTCTGTCCATTAGGGAAATTGGTATCTATTCCTGTGTTGAAAGCTGGCTGGCATGCCCTTCAGCCAAGGCGGCTAAACGGTAATACTAAGTGGATTCTAGAGTAGAATTACCTACTCACAAGACTCAACAGATGCGAACGCGAGGTTCGCTAAACGTCAAGTAAAATAATATGGGCCATGATGCACCGTCAATGTCACAACGCTCACAGTGGAGCACTCCACAGGTTTTATCGCTGTCAAACTGATCGCTCAACTACTACTGTAACGTATTCTGATCCAGTCAAGTATTCTGACACTCAATGTATTAAAATTATTGGGACTCAATATCATTATCTATCAATCGATCGTATTCCCATCCAATAGCCTGCTAACACAAAGAATGATTTGCAGCGGATGATCCGACGACACTGAAACATCTGTCAACCAAACCAGAAACATCGGGGAACTACAGAGTGGACTATGTCTGTGTGTCCATCAGAAAATGGAGATCATTTGGGTGACATAGTTTCTCTTGGCTTAACCCTGACATGTTTGAACCTTGAAAAGATCCCGTTCTTGACCCAAACTTCTCATGTTGTCGATTTTGGTGGCAATGATTTATTGTATCCGACATCTCCGCGCAAGATGCTGAGCTCCGATAAAATGATCGACCTCCGAAACGCACCCTGTTGCAATAGCTTTCTCAACGATGAGACAGAAGCTCTGCAAGCTAATGGCGCATGCAGACAGTGTCTCACATCACAGTCGATACCTACGCCACTCACCACCATGCACATAAATCTGCAGCAACAAAGTCTCCGTTCCGATACACCTGCATGAATGTAACCTTTGTTTAGTCTGGAGAGAAAAAGAAAAGATATTATGAAAATATCCCAAGATTGTGTAGCTTACCCTATACACCAAGACTACCCAGTCAGCTTCGGGAAAAATCCCCGCAATTGGCAATCTCCCGCAGGCGGGGGAATCGCGGGGATGGCAGGAGCGACCTCGAAAAATCATCCGAGAATGGGATGGTTCATCAGGTGACCAAGTAGGAAGGAGGTAAGTCGCAGACATGGTCACACTCACCCCCAAAATCTCGAATTTCGAGGGCCCAGGGCCAACTCTGGCATTGACTCTTGGGTTTCGTTTCGCCCCTCGAGCCTGTCTGCCACAGCTGAGACGGTTCAGCGACGCGCAGAGGTCGCTCTGTACTCGAATACAGGCTCTGGACAAGGGACACATCTAGCCGAGGTCAATAATAGGTCACGAGCCACGATGGCTTCATCACCCCCGCGCCAGAAACGCCGCAAGGCTTCGTGTAAGGAGTTCCAATGCACCCACGAAGGCTGTGGGAGGACATATTCACGTGCCGAACATCTTCAAAGGCATCAACTCAACCGTAAGCAAGATTTTATCGGCCAACGACAAGTAAGATACTAACAAATTCATAGACTCCCCCAAAGAGATCTACTATTGTGATTATCCTGACTGTTCATTTACGTTCGTCAGGAAAGATCTCTACGCCCGCCATAAACTTAGACATGAGCGTCAAGTACAGCAATATGGTAATGGCCGTCTATCTCAACGGCCTCAGAAGGAGTTTTCAAAACTACCCAGGCAGCGCAGCGAGCGATACTCGTTTAGTGAAGATGGCTCGGCTTGGAGTGATACCCAAGACGAGGCGAAAGAAGACTCAGCAAAGGAACGACAGGCTTCGATGGCCCGGCCATCGATAGATGCATCCGGGCTTGACTCTAACAGCTCCAAGCAATTTGGAATCGAAGGAGGGTTGTCTCGTCAGGATTCTGGTCAACGCAGCGAATTGGGTGGACCCAGCGGCTACTATGGGGATCAACGACATTTACAGAGTCGCGAATCGTCACCTGAAAAACAGACCATGAGTTCTGTACCGTTTCGGATTGATCAGATACCGTCTGCTGATATGTCTATGCCCCTGGCAAGCCCCGAGTTAACTGGTCGCCCGGAACGTGCTCGAGCCCAGTCTTATGCTATCCCCAACGGAATACCAGCGGCAAATGCAGAGCACGTCAACATAGAGGAACAGCATTTCGGGCTTTCACCATCGAGTACGGATGAGTTCACCACCTGGCTATTTGCCGGTCAGGGGCTAGGCTCTAACTACAATTTTGTTCCCAATAATTTTGGTATGGCAGGGTATTCGAATAACTTTGGGCAACTGTGCACAGACTACGCAGCTCAGCCGGGAATGATGGGGAGTTCCTACGTTGAGCCTATCAACAGCCTGTGGTTTCAGTCGGAACCATTGACCATGGAAACACCAGTGGTGGACATATCACAGTTTGGAAAGAACAGCCTTTCAGAGCACAAACGACAAGCACTACTCCACTACATGATGCAACGCTTTAACGAGATCAGCCTGCACGGCAGCAGATCGGCTGCGGATATCAAAGACGAGATCTTTGGAAGTGACACTGACGCCGAGAGCCACGTTCTGAGCCACGTCAACGTTGAACGTTATCTCAATTCGTATTGGGACAATTTCCATGATCAACTGCCCATTCTTCACCGTCCGACATTCATACCCGAAACTGCAAATGACTTTCTTCTGCTGGCTGTACTGATTATGGGTGCATCTATGGTCGACAAAAAGGGTGCATCACAAGATACCGTGGAGAAAATTTCAAAGTTCACTACTTTTGTCTCGTGGAATCTGCGTTGGCAGGTTTTCATGCATGCTGACTCTCATCCACCCGCAAAACTTTGGGTTATACAGACATTATTGATTCTGGAGGTGTATGAGAAGATGAATGCAACCCGTGTTCTTCACGAGCGTGCTCATATTTACTTCCCCACGACACTGTCTCTCATGCGCAGAGGAAGTGCTCTAACAGGAAAACAATCATCATACGTTTCCAGAGTTCCAACACCTTTAGGGAGCCCCAAGATGGGATCATCTAGAATATTCCCCGGATCGAACCGGCCAGGTTTCAACTCATCACCTGAGAAATGGTGGGATCACTGGATTGCTCAGGAAGCTACTCGCCGAGCTGCTTTGGCTGCATTCATTATTGATGCCACACATGCCGCTCTGTTTGGACATACACCCACACTTGTCATTCACGAAATCAAACTACCTCTTCCTTGCGATAATACCCTATGGTCCTCTGATTCACCGTCAGAAATTGGCTGTGTTGAGTCGAGCCTTCATGCTAATGGCGTCACACCAATCACTTTTCTTGATGGTTTGCAACGGACGCTCAATGGACAGAAAGTACGAACGAGTCCATTCGGAAGAATAGCACTTCTAGCGGCGCTGCTGTCTGTGACATGGCAGATGCACCAGAGAGACTTGGACCGCTCAACTCTTGGAACCGACACGATTCCTGGTGTTCAGGAACGTTGGCGGCCAAAGCTGCTCAGAGCTTTTGATTGGTGGAAGAAGGACTACGATGATGGTGTTGCCCATGTTAAGCACGCTGCGTTTGATTGGCAGAGGCTGGGATTGAGCAGTAGAGGTGGAAGCGACGATGGTGACGCTATGGAAACGCTCGGCACAGTGCTCTACCATTTGGGTCATATCACAGTCTACATCAGCATGCCGGAACTTTGCATCTTTGCCGGAGTTCCCCAGATCCTTGGCAGGACCGTTTCTTCTGTGGATTGGAGGAGGACAGAGGCCAAGATCAAGGAGTGGGTGGCATCACCTGGAGCTATTGGTGGAGTTTACCACGCGCTGCAGCTCATCCAACTGATTCTTCTCCAAGAGGAACCCAGAAGAGGAGGCATGGCTAGCGAAGCCAGTGGGATGCCATCTGTTTTCTTCCCCTCCGCCTATCCCAAATACGATGCTGGAAGTGATAAACTGCTGGTCAGGCCTTGGGCTTTATACTATGCGTCACTGGTACTGTGGGCATATGGATTCGTGCAAGATGGCAATATCGAACCATTCCCAGACCATCTACAATACCCGTCCAGCAACATCGGAATTCCAACAATGACCACAGACCCAAGTGTTCCTTCAACCTCTAACCAAGGCGCAACCAGTACTCCTCAAGGATCCCAAGCCGAGAAGACTCCCATGTCGTCCAACATGGACTACGAAACACTAAAGCGTGACCGCCACGAAGATCTCCGAACATATTTGCAAATCATGATTCCTCCCACGATTGACTCCATTAGGGCTTTCCACTTGCATCAGAACCAGGCCGGTGTGGTGGGAAACAGAAACAAAATCATCGGCTTGCTGAGTATTGTTGATGACGCTCTGACGAATACAAGATGGGAGCTTTTGTCCGAGGCGAGGAATAGATTGAAAATGGCGGCGTCGATGATGCAGCAGCCTCGCGAGCCTAGGATGTAAGGCTGCACACTTAAGGAGTAACTTTTTAAAAATTAATGATATGTGATGAGTTTGGATACCTTGTATGTCTATTAATTTAGCATTGTTACAGGCTGTGATCTGTCTTGGGGAGCATCCTTCAAGTCTGACCATACGAAAGGATGCGTTGGGATTTGATCTGAGAGACAACCGTGGACGTTGCTCTTGAATACTGGGCTGCCTTATGTGATTGGAAATTCCTTTTAAAACTCGGGGCAAGCAAGGATACACCAATGGGCATTGGGAAGACTTAAGGTTCATCGTCCGGCTTGGTCCGGTTCATGTTGGAGACTTGCATATTGAGCTAACGGCAGTGCCACCCGTTAACCGAATAAGCCCTCCAAAACAAGCAGAACAGAATGCCAGCGCGAAACGTATCAAGAGACTACTGCATGCGCAAGCTCACCTGATGTCTTAGGTTCTCGGATCATGGCGAGTCAGATATGCTTCAATGGTTGTCCTTGCAGTTTTGGTACCGCAGTCTCGGGTCAAGATCGACCGAACGGCGTTTAACTCAGAGTTCTCAGATACATCATCCAATAATCTTTTGCTTTGCTCGGGCTGCATTTGGACGAAATTAGCCTGAGTTGGTCAACGCCGCATCCGTGCATTGTTGGATGGGGGGTAAGCCCTGGCTGTCAAGTCGATATGCAACCGTGCCGTTGCGATCAATTGGAGTGACCAGGTTCACAGCAAAGAACAGGATTTGAAGTTTGCTCTAGGCGTAAGCGGCTTAAGTGAGGAGAAACAATGAGGGAGCGTGGACCATTGTTAGCGACAAGTTGACAATGTCGTCTGAAACGCAGACGTTTAGGAACGCTAAAGAAAAAGACTCTAGATGCCCCCAATATCTCGAGTGCGGTGGGGGTTACTTCTCCAGAATAAGCATTGTGATCGTGGTAGCTTATGTGAAGGCATATAGCTCCAAGCTTGAGACAAGATGATCACCTTTACGCACAAATATGAATGGGTGTAGTAGCATTGGGAATTCATTCACGAATCAATGGCCCAGGCGTGATGTGGTGGCATTCAAGGGGCCCTGGTTCCTGGGCATCAACTATTCTCATGATCAAAGTGGGGTGAGGTTGAAGATCTGTACGATTGAGACGACAACAGATGGCGTTTGGATTTATCCGGAGACTGGAAATAAGCAGCAGGTGATCGCTTGGCTTGAAGCGCATCTTTGCTCCAAGAGAAATGGGCTCAAACCTTGCAAGCGATATAAGGAAAAGCCGCTGATCAACACCATTCGGTTCATCCCCCAGAAACTACCCCAGATTCCCCACACACAGTCTGGGGAGGACAAGGTTGGCTCTGAATGGTCAGATGCCCTCTTCAGCATTATCCGGTCCATTTACGATCGACGTGATGCATCCTTCGAAGACAGCAGCTAAATCACCCCGCAGAATATTCCACCAATGGTTGGGGTTGGTGTAGGAAGATAGCTTCAGAGTTGACTAACATCGACGGGCCGTCGATCCTATTTCTTGCAGACGCTAAACCGCTTGAACCGGATCCCAGGCTTCAATGATCAGAGCACTAGCTTTACGATGCATGCTTCTTCTCATGCATGCTGTTGCGTGAGGAGAAGCATTCGCCATCCTTGCCAGTGCTCAATTGAGACGAGATATAACTACTCATCATGCCCAGCCCATCACGACATAGGCTCTCCATCATTCTAACTTTAGTAAAGTAGTCCGCTGCTTTAAAGCCGTAGAAGTAATCACTCATGGCTACTTCAAAGCAGACTGGGGAGATCAACCCCCACATCGAGAGCACAGATGCTGGTCTCGACCATCTCAAGAACGTCGACCTCCACGACAAAGCCCTCGCCAACGAAGCCCTCGAGGCCACCGCCGACGAGCACAGCTATGGTGTCGTACAGGGTTTCAGGACGTACAAGTCCGCTGCCCTTTGGTCCATCCGTGAGTCTATTTATCTCTGGAGCTGCGCGTAGCTGACAATGCAAAGTCATCTCGACAACTGTCATCATGGAAGGTTACGACGTTACCCTTCTAGGTTCCTTCTACGGTTACCCCCGATTCAGAGAAAAGTACGGCGCATGGCTCGATGATGACAACGGATATCAGATCTCGGCCAATTGGCAGCAGCGCTTCAACTGTCTCGGTGCTCTGGCCAACATTATCGGCGCCATGCTCAACGGATGGGCGACGTCTCGATGGGGACACCGCGTCGTCCTCATCAGCGGTCTCTTTTGGTTGTCCGCCTTTATCTTTGTTGTCTTCTTTGCGCCAAACATTGAGGTCCTTCTTGTCGGTCAATTCCTCTGCAACATCCCATGGGGCATCTTTGCCACGACCGGTCCCGCTTACGCCGCCGAGGTGACTCCCCTGGCCATCCGAGGATATCTCACTGCCTATGTCAACCTGTGCTGGTGCATTGGACAGTTCGTCTCTGCTGGTGTGCTCAGAGGTCTCGTCAATAATCCTACCCCGTGGTCATACAAGATCCCTTTTGCGATACAGTGGGTTTGGCCCATTCCTCTTGCCATTGCTGCATATCTCGCTCCCGAGTCGCCGTGGTATCTCGTCCGTACGAACCAGCTTGAGAAGGCCAAGGTTTCCCTCGAGCGACTGTCCAACCCCGAGCACAACATTAACTACGATAACGCCGTTGCTCTGATGGTCCACACTAATAAGCTAGAGATCGAAGAGCGATCGGGTACCACATACTGGGACTGTTTCCGAGGCAGTAACCTTCGACGTACCGAAATCGCGTGTATGGGATTCCTGTCTCAAATCACAAACGGTGGTGCCCTTTGCTACAGCGGATCTTTCTTCTTCCAACAAACTGGTATCAGTCCCGAGACCTCGTACGGTATTGCCCTCGGTGGAACTGGCATCGCCTTCGTGGGCACTATCATCTCCTGGTTCTACATCTACAAGTTCGGTCGGCGAACCATCTGGCTCACTGGTTTCACATGTCTTGTCGTCATCCTCTGGACCATTGGCTTTCTCGCATTGCCTAAGCAGAACCAGCCTCTAGCCTGGGCGCAGTCAATCCTGTGTGTCGTTTGGCTAGGAGCATACTCCATGACCGTCGGTCCCATTATTTACACCATAGTCGCTGAGATTGGTTCGACCCGTCTGCGAACTCAGACAATTGTGCTGGCTCGTTCAACCTACTATGTTGGTAACATTATATGCGGAGGATTGATCCAGCCTGAGATGTTGGCGCCTGGCTCCTGGAACCTCAAGGGCAAAACTGTAAGTCTTGACACGAGATGATAAGGGTACCGATTGCATGCTAACAGACAATACAGGCTTTCTTCTGGGCTGGCTTGGCCACCCTGACTCTCATCTGGGGTTACTTTCGCATGTTTGAGACAAAGGACCGCACATTTGGTGAGATGGATTACATGGTGAGTAACAGTCAGTATAGGCATAACAAAGAACTTTCGGCTAACAAAATTGAACAGTTCCAAAAGGGTGTCTCGGCACGCAAGTCTGCCAAGTACCAGATTAACGAGGATGAGTTCTTTATGACCCATGAAAGGCCTGAGGCAGACAAGCACTGAAGAACTAATTGGAGGCCTGCAAAGGATTTGATGAATTGTGCTGGAGATGGAACGAGTTAATTTTTGATATGACATAATTCTTTTTTAAGACTATTATGCTCGAGTACCAATTTATTATTCGTATTTTTCATAAGGATCATCATTGGTTTGTCGTGTTGAAACGATGCTAAATGATTAGCACCTAACCGAAGTCATAGCGGAATGTCGTGGTGGGACGTTGGACCCTCTATCAGCGCCTAAGTCATGTCAAAGAATGGGCTGCAAATCCAGAGTCTGCAGTTTATCAAGATTTACATTTCACGACACAAAGATACCTGTTTAATAAATACGATTCAAGACCAGGTGTATTTTTATCCATTTAGATATGCAGAGTCCATGAACATACATCGTCTGTCTCAGAAGCTCATCTCACTGCCTGTCCTGCTGGTTGCGGGTGATCAAACATCACTACGAGTATTACTATAGTGTCCAGCTCAGGTAGGGCCACTGAATGTCATTCACATGATAGAATATTCTTTGTCACATTCTTTCATCGTAAGAAAAAGCCGCCCAGCTTGTTTGGCATGACTTCACCTGTACCTATCAACATACATAAACGCTCTTTGTTCATCTCTAAGCCACTTTCAGTAACGGATCGAACGGCCTCAAAGCCGTGCCAGCCAAGAGCCGCCTTATCCACTTCAAGGGGGAAAAACGAGAGAGACCGCCCAGTCGCATCTAATTTAGCGCCTTTTGCCCCAGGGCTGGCAAGGGCTGCCAAGGAATTCTCCGGCCTCAGCGAAGAATTGCTTCTTACGTAGTGTTTTATGTAGGTACATGGAGAAACGAGCTGAAAGGGAGCGTCATAGCATCCATAACATAGGGCTTGAAAAGAATTGGAGAAGTGCTGTAATAGATGCAATCATTCGATGTCTGATACATCAAAGCAATATTGAATCTCTTTGTCATCTTGGCTTCGTATGCAGAGATTGGTCCAAGGAATTAATCCTAGCTTCAGATCCTAGCTTTTAATATGCATTCAATATTGAGACGAGGATAAACTTTATTCAGCTTGTTTAGCTTTCATCTGCTTTCTGACTGGTTGGCGTGTTTCGGGCAGCGTTTGTTCCTTGCATAACGTGCCGCCACCCTTGTCTTTTCCCATCGCTATCGAACTCGGTCTTGAAAGGGTTTCGGAAGAGTCTTCAAAAAACAACAACGTCGTATCAAATCTTAACAGTACGAGAATGTAGGGATGAGTACCAGGCATTTGGTTAAACATGCATTACTCATGAATACGTGGTGAGCTATCATTCATCTCTTCATTGTTTTATCGATGATCATATTGGAAAATTACTAGTTGGGTATGAGACAGGAGAAGCTGGGGTTAACGACCAATCAAGGCCGCTACCCAAGACATCGCATGCTATTCTTAGCGGTTTAACCATAACTCAGTGGACCAGCGTCGTAAGCATTCCCCTGAAAAACCGGGCACTTAGTGCCTGTCCTGGCACGTGACGGCTCCACGTCCGCTGCAACCGAGCGGCCCCTACCTAATCTCAGCGCGTTCCGAAAGCAAAAACAAAAGACGTCTTTCTCTCATTCTTCATCCAGACATTTCCTCTCATCATTCCCTTTTCGTCGTTTGTCTTCTCTCTTTTTTTTGGTAGACATTCTTATTTCCTCGTCACTCTCTTTTTTGACTGCCCAAACGGCTTTTTATCAAACTTTTTCAAAGTAAACTCACACTCCTTTTTTGAATTAGACTTTATAACAGTCTAACGTGGTGTGACCCGTGCTCGACGTTGTACCAAATAAAGTATCACCACAAATCGACCGAGAATCGATAATCTATTATAACCCGTCAACATGAAGGTTTCATCCGCTGCCGTCGCTGCTGGTGCCCTCGCCATGGGCGTTGAGGCCAAGAACTACCTTGGTTTCAACTCTGGCGCTACCCTCGCCAACCGAGAGGCCAAGTTCAAGGCCGACTTCCAGGCTGAGTTCGAGACTGCTCAGAACCTCAAGACTTCCCCCGGTGACTTCAGCGCCGTCCGTCTCTACACCAACATCCAGGCCTACTCCGAGGATGACCCCATCGAGGCTTTCGAGGCTGCCATCGACACCAAGACCCAGATCCTCCTCGGTGTCTGGACTTCCGGCACTGAGACCATCGACAAGGAGATCAGCGCCCTCAAGAAGGCCATCGAGAAGTACGGCACTGACCTGACCGACCTCATCATTGGTGTCTCCGTTGGTAGCGAGGATCTCTACCGTAACTCCGCCACCGGTGTCAAGAACAAGGAGAATGTCGGTGTCCAGCCCGACGCTCTTGTTGACTTCATCGACGACTTCCGCAAGGCTTTCAAGAACACCCCCATCTCCAAGGTTCCCCTCGGCCACGTCGACACCTGGGATGTCTGGGGTAACGCCACCAACAAGCCTGTCCTCGACGCCATTGACTTCATCGGTGTCGATGAGTACCCCTACTACGAGACCGGCAAGGGCAACAGCATCGACAACGCTGCTAAGCTGTTCAACCGGGCCTACGATGCCACCGTCGCCGCCGCTGGTGGCAAGCCCGTCTGGGTTACCGAGACCGGCTGGCCCTACAAGGGTCCCGATTGGGATGAGGCTATTCCCAGTGTCAAGAACGCCCAGAAGTACTGGCGCGAGGTTGGCTGCAAGAGCCTCTTCAACAAGACCCCCACCTTCTGGTACAACCTCCGTGACTCCAACCCCGACAACAAGATGAAGTTTGCCATTACCGAGAACCTCTCCACCACCCCCCTCTTCGATCTCTCTTGCGACAAGGTTGACGATGAGGAGACCTCCAGCTCCGCCGAGTCCAAGACCAAGACCTCCACCAGTGCTTCCAAGGCTACCGGCGACTCTCACTCTACTGCCACCTTTGTCACCGCTACTGCTTCTGCTACTAGCGGTTCTGACGACAGTGAGGACTCTACTGCCACTGGTACCGGCTCTCATTCCAAGCCTACTTCCGGCTCTGGCTCTGGTTCCAGCTCTGGTGACGACTCCGAGTCTGGTTCTTCTGGCTCTGGTTCTTCCTCCGGCTCTGGCTCCGAGTCTGGTTCCGGCTCCCCCTCTGGATCTGGATCTAGCTCCGAGTCTGGCTCCAGCTCCGACTCCGCCGCTGCCGAAACCCCTAGCACTGTCAACGGTGCTACTGGCTTGACCGTCTCTGCTGCTGCCCTTGCCTTCTTTGCCATGCTTGCTCTGTAAATGTCCTAAATGGATCCTGGGTTGAATGACGCCCATTAGCGTGTCTTTTTATCTTTTTTTCTCGCGCCCGAGATCTGTTTCTTGTAATAGTTTATGGATAGATTACGGATAGACAAATGTTGGCTTATTTTTTACATGTCTGACGCATTTCCAGTGATTGAATTGTAACTGGATGTTCGTGAGCAAGTTTTATGAAAAGATGACCGACTTACACGCGTCTCAAACCCCAGGTGTGACGGTTATCATGCATAAAGTTTCTCTTCATCCCAACTGTCAAAGCCACACACAACCTCTTTCCCAGACTCAATTCGGTACCAGACAACAAAGTCACCACCACACCAGAACAAAAAGATATCAACCAATTCACCACAGAAGATCAAACCAGCAAAAGGAAGGGTCTGGCCGGGGATTGAACCCGGGACCTCTCGCAAGCAATGCTATAGGGTTTTCCCTAAGCGAGAATCATACCACTAGACCACCAGACCGAACATGTCTTGAAAGACTGTTGAATCAATCACGTGATTATTTGATGCTGAGAGAAGATCAGATTTCAGCTTATGTTGCAGATCTCTAATGCTGGCGGCCTATAGAGTGGGATGAACATGACGGAAGTTTGTCGGGATGGACTAACTGACGACAGAATAAAGTACAATTAAACTCAGGACGAATTATATACTTACTTTGTATTTATTTGATTTGTATATGAAATTTTTTAGGAAGCTCTTTTAAAACTACGGTCGTCAAGTCCATTGATACACCAAATGCAACGACGTGGCGTTGGCTCCCTCTTGTTTCTAATCCCAACACATTTTATCATACAGAACAGAATATCTTGTATTATACCCGCCACAATCTTTCTTTTATACAATTAATCAATATGCAGTAGCTAACCCAGCATTGCAAACACAGCCTCATGATAGATTGATAGTCGTAACCCTCAATTGACCTGTCGGAAGTGAACGGAGCTTTTCTTTACCTACTGCCAAGTCGATGGCAAAAAGTACCGGCATGGCGGATTGACGAATAAGCAGCTTCCAACATGAATAGTCTCCCGGTCACTTCCTTTTCCGTTCACTGACGGAATGATTGATACGCGAGCCTGATTATGTTGATCAATTTTGGTTTGGGGGCTGTGAATGCAGAAGGATTCTTTCTCTTGACGATCATTGTCACTAAAAGCTTCCATGTTTCTAATCATGATTGATATGACGCAATCCCGAATCCTCATTAAAGGCTACAGCACTCATCTACCGTAATAATTCTGGGTACAGTACTAATCTTTCGATGTTGATCAGCCTTGCCGGCGCCGTCGCTAGACTGCGCCCTGTTTGTGGGTTGTTCTTCCTTCAGCCTTAAGCCATCAATCCTATCGTTATCCGTACATGCTCTCAGCTCCTGTAGGTTGTCATGAGGGGTCCTATAGTGGCTGCAAGGTTGGATAAGGGAGTTACATGTGACGTTCGTTTGTACCACAAGCGTCCCCTCGATTTGCTGACAGCGACAACTGTATATAAATGCCACAAATCCACCGTCCTGATAACATCACCAAACACGTCTTACCATCCTTTATACCATTTTATTCTATTTCTCATTTTTGAATCCTATAGAAAATAACCATGGCTGCCGTTCAACTACAAACCGCACCCCGCCAGGTCGGCGTCTTCAAGAACCTCATAGCCGCCCAAACCGAGACCCTTGTCCTCAAAGAAAAGGTCATGTCCCTGACAGGCGACAGCTTTGACATCAAGCTTGCCAATGGCCAACCAATCCTAAAGGTCGAGGGAAAAGTCATGAGCATTTCGGGCCGCAAAAAGGTCTTTGACATGCAGGGCAACCACCTCTTTTCCATTGTCAAGGAGCTCCTGCACATCCACGCTACTTACGCCGTGGAAGATCCCCAAGGCGTCAAGATCATGGAAGTCAAGAGTAGCTTCAAGCGTAAGTTTTGTCCCGTGCTTTCACAATCGCGAAGGGGTCGTATCCTGACTATCTACTTAGTTATGGGCTCCAAGGCCACTGCTACTTTCACCTCTAGCGACGGCACCGCAGAGGTTCTAGAAATGAAGGGCAATTGGTTCGACTATGCAGCTGATATCTTTGACAAGTCGACAAACACTGTCGTCGCGCGCATCGATCGTAAGATCCTTAGTGGTCGCGACATGCTCTTTGGCCAGCAGACCTACGCTCTAATGGTCGCGCCCGGTGTCGACATGGCGCTCATGGCGGCGCTGTGTATCTGCATGGATGAGAAGAACAATGAAAAGTAAAAATGGACGATTTAATGAGAACACGCGTGTGATAGATACCCCAAGAGCGACGACGTGTGAGGAGCAACGACGCTGGAATGTCGAGGCCTGCTTTGAGCAGTTAAGTGAGCGGTAGCTTTGTTGCAGATGTACCTTTGCCCTAATGGTTTAGAAACAAGAATGAATAATGATCCGTCTGATTTAGAAGTGTCGATGATCTAAATGGGCAGAAAGATATGCATGCAATGTTCGCATACATGGTCCTATGAGCAAAGAAAGATTCACTATAACGAAACGACGTTAACATGACAAATCAGATACACAGCTTGTCAATAATTCTCTCAATTGCCAACTCATAACTGGTATATAAACTTCGGTCCCATGGCTGGCGCATGTTCCAACATCATTCTTCGAAGCAAACAATAACACAACTCATAATCTTTACTGCATAACCAGAACATTCCTGAATCGAGGCTTGCCAGCTTTCAGGCTATCAACTGCCTCCTGCACCTTATCCAATGTGTACTTCTCAGTCATGCACTTCACTCCATGCGTCACGGAGAAACGCAGTGCTTCCTCGGAATCGAGAGCATGGCCGCTAGGCCAGCCAACAACGCCGGCACCCTTCATCACCAAAGCCACAGTGTCGACCTCTACGGTACCAACGGGGGCAAGGTTGAGCAACCTACCCTCGGGGGCGAGACCTTGAACGAGCGGAGATATAGCCTTGGGGTTGGGTGCTGTTTGGACGATAATCGAGGCACCTCCAAGTTTGTTGAGTTCTTCGGCAGCGTCGGTCTTTTTGGTGTTGATGTAGTGGTGAGCACCGAGCTCCTTGGCAAAATCGGCCTTGTCGTCGCTTGAAGAGAGGACAGCGACTTCGTATCCCATCTTGCTGGCGTATTGTACCGCAAGATGACCTAGACCACCGAGTCCTTGAACTGCAACGATGTGACCCTGCTCAACGTGCATCTTGCGAATGCCGTTGAAGACAGTGACACCAGCGCAAAGAAGAGGAGCAGCATCGGCAGGATCAAGCTCCTTGGGTACACGCACAACAGCTTCTGAGCGGAGGAGGACATACTCAGCGAAGCCACCATCGCGACTCACACCATTGATCTCCTTGTGGTCGCACATTTGGAATTGAGCTCGCTGACATTGTCGGCAAACTCGATCATGGCCGCCGTGCCAAGGTCCACCAACACGGTCGCCGTTTTTGAAGTTGGAAACATCTTCGCCGACTTCAACGACATCACCGATGATTTCATGACCGGGAACGCGGGGAAAGACGTCGCCAAAGTGGCCTGCGGCCATATCTACGTCAGAGAAACAGACACCACATGCGAGGACCTTGACGAGGATTTGGCCTTTTGAGGGATGCTTGAGGGGGACATCGCTGAGAGTAAAGGGAGAATTGGCCTTGTCAAGAATACAGGCCTTGTAAGTTTGGGGAAGAGAAGACATGATGATTGTGAGATGAATTGATGTTTAAGAAGGTACTAAGACTCAATTGGTGTTTATAGATGAGAGTGTACTGTTGAGAAGTGTGATGAGGATATACGGATCTTTCACTGAGGAGAAATGATCACTTATATACAACCAAGAACCAAGCATACAACACTGAAGATCCGGATGCATTGGCTAACAGAGTTGACGCTATCAATGAGACATTGTAAAGGCCCGTCGCTCGTAAATCTGCTTAATTCCGTCATGGCTGAAATCATAGATCGCATTGATAATGAGACGCTTGCCTTTTCGCAGCGGAATAAACTCTAGTGTCGTCAAATCCCGAGCGTTATTGGATAGTTATTGCTTTGCGCACGGGTTTATGGCGCTGAGTATTACATCACCGATTTGCGTGGAATAAGCTTTAATCGTTATCTTCGGATATCTGATGCTCAAACACAATCCCGTAAATGGCCTTCGGAAATGAAAGCAGCAAATGTTCCAAAACCGATGTCTCTTGATTGGTTCGAATGCTCGTGCTGGTTAATCCGAACACTGAGATGATCCGAGATAAGCCCATGCGATAGCTCCAGCCACATCTTGAGCGCCACAGCCTTTCCATAGAAAATTTCCCCCACCATGAGCAGCCTTTTGGTGATGCGCAGCCCTGCTATTGAAGCTTAACCCATACATACAAACATAACGAAACAATGCCTCTCGACACCTCAACGTACTCATTAGCGCTTCTGCGCGTCGATGGACGAAGATGGAACGAACTCCGTCGTCTTCACGCCCAGATCAGGACCCAAGATGCCGCCGACGGTTCATCATATCTCGAAATGGGCCATACAAAAGTCATGTGTGTCGTGACAGGTCCTTCGGAGCAGCAGCAGCAACGACGGGGTGGACAGCAGGCTCCTCGTGACACGGCGGCGATCAATGTCAATGTTGTAGTTGCTGGATTCTCGAGCGTGGATCGCAAGAAGAGAGGGCGCAATGACAAGTGAGCTTTTCTTTTCTCATGACGATTGCCTTTGGCGGTGGACTAACAGGTTTTGTAGGCGCATACAGGAGATCGAAACTACGATTGCCAATGCGTTGTCATCGAACTTACATACGCATTTGTTCCCTCACTCCTCGATCTCAATCTCGCTTCACGTCCTTTCACAAGACGGATCGCTACTCGCTGCTCTGCTCAATGCTACGACACTTGCGCTTATCGATGCTGGTATTCCCATGACGGACTACATCGCCGCATGCACGGCGGGTTCCACCTCTACATACGCCGCTGGCGACGACACGGCCGACCCTCTACTCGATTTGAACAACCAGGAGGAGCAGGAACTTCCGTTCCTCACCGTTGCGACACACGGCGCCACTGATCGAGTAGCAGTCTTGGTATGCGAGAGTCGTGTGCAAGTCAGCAGATTGGAGGGTATGTTGGTAGTAGGCGTGGATGGATGTAAGCAGGTGAAGCAGTTCTTGGATCAAGTGGTAAAAGACAAGGGTGCGGAAATGGTCAAGGAGGGCGCTGCGGAAAAGAGTGATGCGATGATGGATTTGGATGGATAGAATATTGATACCAAGGATTTTGCATCGGGTCAGAAAAAATATGTCTGGGAGTTCTTTGTTTGATCTGATAGTTTTTATGCTACAGGTATGTCTCCAGCGCTACAATAACATCATAGTGTAACTGGCTAATTGTCAGATTTTGAAGATGAAACATGTGGTCTTTACAGCTCCTCGTGCTTGATCTCATCCTTGGTCTTGGGCTCAGCCTCGGACTCGGCGACAGGCTGGGCCTCAGGCTCGGCGGTGCCTTCAGCGTGCTCAGTCTCAGTCTGAGTCTCGTACTCAATTTCGGTCTCGATGACGGTCTGAGTCTCCTCTCCGTCGGCGCCAGTGACAGTCTCGTACTCGGTCTCAATCTCAGTCTCGATAACGGTCTTGACATCATCGGGACCATCAGTCTTGATCTCGGGCTCGGGGTCAGTGGCTTGGGTGGACTTTTCCTGGGAAGACTCGGCCTTATCAACGATAGCGCCTTCGGGGAGCTTCTTCTTGGCACCCTCGCCCATGCGAATGGCGTCGATCCAGCTCTCGACGCTCGAGAGGCTAAAATCACCTTCGTACTGGCGCCACCAGTTGCGGCGGGTGTTGATAGCAATCAGATTGAGCTTTTCGTTAAGTCCAAGAGCCTTGGGAAGAGTGGAAGCGGCATCGCTGTCGCTGGGGATGGCAATAAAGGGAAAGGTGTTTCGGCCTCCGTGGACGTACTTGGTGTTGAGGTGAGAGAGAGATTCAACAGCCTTCTCGCCAGCTTCGCCAGGAGTGAAGAGAAGGACGCAAGTGTGGGACTTAGGAGCAAGACACTTTTCAGTGAGCTGTTCTAAGCTGTTGATGGTAGAGATAGGAACAATAGAGGGAACAGCCTCAGCAGTGGATTCTTTTGACTTGGCAGCAGGCTCCTTGGCAGCCTCAGTGAACTTGTTCTTCTTCGCACTCTTGGTGTCGTCCTTCTTTGACTTGGCGCTCTTGGTGTTACCAGAAGCGTGGACGGGGTTGGGTTGTCCGGCTTGGGTGAGGAACTTGACCATGTCTTTCTTGACCATCTCACCGTCGTAGACAATAGGATCCTTGCCCTCACCAGGGATAAGGACAAGAGCAGGGAACTTTTCAATACCAAACTTCTTAACAGCACCCGCTTCCTTATCGCGGATTTGAGCCACAGAGATGACATCGAGGAAGTCAATAGCGATGCTTCGGATGAGCGCGCTGGTGGTTCCCTTTTGAGTGAACAAGATAGCCTTGGGCTTATCACCCGCGAGGAAAGCGTCCAGGTCCTTGTCGCTCACACGTGTAACGTGGTTGTTGATCTTGCCCATGACAGCCTCTTGGATAGCGCCGGCACTTCGCTGGCCCTGGTAATCCTCAACGACGGGCTTACCAGACTTCTTGCCAGGGCGAACAATCTTGAGAGTGGGAAAGCCCTGGACACCCATGGAACCACAGAATTGCTTGTTGGATTCATCATCACAGTCAATGGCAGCAACTTGAGCGAGACCATCGAGATTCTTGGCGGCTTTCTCGTAAGCGGGCTTGAGATTCTGACAATGACCACACCAAGGAGCGTAGAACTCGACGATCTGAAAGGTGTAAGTGGGGATTCACAGTCGCGAGTAGGGACAAACTCACAGAGGTGTAGTTAGACTTTGCAATGAGCTTGTCATAGCTACGAGCGTTCACCTGAAGAACAGGAGAGTTCTTGGTATAGATGGCAGCTTGAGCCTCGGGCAGAGCCGCAAGAGCTGCTGTCAAAGTCACCAGCAGAGATGTGGGGTTATGCATTGTGAAGATTAATGCAAGTTTGAAGATGTAAAATAGACAAGAACAAAAGAGTATTGGTCTAAGGCTGATCAGTCTTGAAGTTGAGTCTTATACACCAGGCTCAATGACAAGAAATCAGTGTCACTCGTGGTCGTCGTCAAGAACAAAGTGGCATCTTCGGAGAAAAAGCCACGGTGATCAGACAACGGAAAGTGAAGCTGGGTCCTCTGATTCGATAGTCTTCCAAGTCAGCTTAAGCCACACGTGGCGTGAGCTGACCGAATCTGGGGAAATCATGTGGCTGTGCAAAGGGACCACTAAAACCGTTACGTCAACGCGTAGGCAGAAGACAAGAGAATGAGGAGATCGAGATGGAGGTGGGGTAGGGATCTCCAAAACAACTTGGAGTTGACATTCTACTTGCGTCATCCCAATTTAGTGCCCGACTTTTAAAGAATTATCCCTCTCTTTTATTCTGAGGCATTTCGACAACCTGTCAAACCTGTCAAACCCGTCCAAATACCGCACAACATGGCCGAGCCACTACCAGCCGTGCTCAAAATCCCCGAAGTGAGCCGCTTCATCAACCGCGCGAACCAGCTCAGAAACATCAAACCCGCTCTCGCATACTGGTGTAGGTAACAACCCAACCACAAAATCCCGACATAGCCCAGAAAAAAAGTCGCTGAAACTTTCAATCCAGGTGAATACCATGCTGTCAACCAGATCGTAGGCAAGGGCCTGCACAACTCAGACGACGAAGCCTTTGAGTTCACAAAGACCTTGATCGAGCGGCTCGAGACAACAAAGACGGAGCGCGCTGACGATGAAGCGATTATCGACAACGCTGCGGGACAAGCCTACGTTGAGCAATTTGCCCAGCAGACATTTGATCGCGCTGAGCGTGCCCTGCGAGCTGATAAAGTGACGAGGTACATCATGGTTTCCATGTCGTCCTCAAACACGTGAAACTGACTGACGTTTCCTAGACAAACCGCTGACACATTCGATGCCGCTGCAACATTTTTCGATCTTACCCGCGAATGGGGCGAGCCTGACCCCGAGGTTGTGAAAAAGATCAAGTTCGCAAAGTGGAACGCCGCTCGAATCCTTAAGGCCATTCGCGAGGGCAGAGATCCCAACGAGACAAACCCCAAGGCGCCCGAGCCTGAACCCAGTGTTGGTCTTGACCCCTCAGACCCCGAGGTCCAGCTTTTGACGGAAGGTCAGCGAGCCACAGTTGAGGATGCGCCAGATGTTGGAGAATCGCCCAAAGTTGGCACACCTACAGAGGCACCTTCGAAAGACCCAACTGATCCTAGTTATTTCCCACCCCAAACTGAACCTGAGGGGCAGGCACCAGAGCCTTTTGTCCCATCACCTATGAGCACAAGTTCTACCCCAGGTGGTGATCTCAGCCGCCCACCAGTTGGTCTACCACCTGATGTGTCTCCAGCGGTAGAGTCTCCAGCACAGCCAGCAGCCCAGGCTTCAACTGATGCTCCCTCTCAAACTTCTCCATCTTCCGGGGAGAAATCCGAAGAGCCTGCCATTCCTCCAAGACCTATGATGCCCCACCTTACTTCATCGCATCCCGGAAAGCCCCCAGGCATGGAATCACCAGCACCGCTTTCTGCTGCGGCCGCTGCCAGACCATTCTTGCCTCACCTCGCTTCATCACACCCCAAGGCGCCAGATGTTGGATCACCGGCACCTCTCACAGCCGCTGCCAGCGCAAGGCCCTTTTTGCCTCACCTTACTTCTTCAGCCATCGGAAATGGACCAGTGCCTCCAAGAGGACCCCCGACATCTGTTCCTGGGCGAGCAATCCCACCCTCTGGCCCTGCTCCCGATAGACCAATGATGCCTCATCTCAATTCTTCACATCCTGGCAAGGCACCAGTTGAGCCTCTAAACCCGCTCAACGCCGCAGCAGCTGCAAGACCATGGCTACCGCATCTTGCTTCCGCGCCTCCTGGAAAGGGATCAGTCTCCGAATCCCCAGTACCTCCAGCTGTCGCACCCATCAGACCCATGATGCCCCATCTCGCTTCTTCACATCCTGGAAAATCACCGGCTCCTGAGCCTCCAGCACAGGTCCCTACATCTGCACCTGCTCCAGTGCAGAACACAAATTACTCGACAGACCAGAAAGATATTAACCAGGCCCAAAAGCACGCCAAGTGGGCGATATCGGCGTTGAACTTTGAGGATGTGCCTACTGCAGTCAAAGAACTGCGCAACGCGCTTGCGATGCTCGGCGCTCAGTAAGACTTTGTTTTGACTTTACGAAGCATAGAGACGGACAATACCACGGGTTGGAATAGCATTGAAATTGATAGTATTTCACTGCATGAATATAGCTAGAATATAGACGCCATGTACTGATATTACTGTATATAAATGAAAACGTGCTTGTCGTAAAACTCGTCAGAACCAAGAAGAATAAGCTCATGTCGTAACCTTACGCTAGAGCCAATAATCCATGCGCTTCATATCCAGGGTGAGGGAATCCTTCAGGATAACCCACTGGTTCAGTGCCCTCTTCCTCATCGTCATCGGCGTCAGTCCATCCTCTCTCGGGGCCCCATTCAATGCCAAGACCGTGTTGCTGGACAATGTTCATGAGACCTTGCATCATGTCTCCGGATTTCTTGACGCTAGTCCAGCCATCGAACTGGACAGTCTGAAGGGAAGGCAATGCCTCCAACACATCGGTGAGAAGGTTCCTGCTGAAACCCTCGTAGAAACCCTCTGAGCGGCGCCACCCTTGGAAGATGTTATCACTAGGGTCGCACTCGACGAAGACATTGAGGCGCTCGACTTCCACACAATCTGATAGACCGAGCGCTGGGTTGACGACCCATCCACGAGGCGGCGCATTCCATCCAGGTCCGAGGCGCAATTCGAGAGATGTGACGCATTGTCGCTGTTGCGGCTTCAACCTTGCCAGCAGAGGCTTCTTACTCTTGAAGTATTTGCCAGGGTAGGTAGGGAACAGACGAAATGTTCGTGTGCTGTAGAAGGCAAATGTCGCTTCATCATGGACCTGCTTGCAGACTCGCATAAGGCCAAGCTTCTTGTGTACACGCTTATAATTGCCAGGACCGAGATCTAGAAGTGTAGGAACATCGTCGAAGAAGTATGTGTATATCTGGATGCGCACTTCGGCTGGTAGAGAGAGGAAATGGAACGGTGTTTTGGGTACTCGGCGCTTCGCCCTAAAGGGAATCAGAGGTACGTCAAGAGTGAGGTCGGCGATGTTGAGCTTGTCCACGTCCTCTTCGGTAACGGCTGTTTCGGGCGCAGGATTTGCGGGAGGCGCTTGGCTAGATGAAGGCATCACAATGCGTATTGAACCGGCTGGCCGAGAGACCGAGCTCTTGCTAGACCGTCGTGCCATGATGGATATAAGTTGTGGTAAAGATGAAGGATTCGAAGTGGCGAAGAGGAGAATTTCGATTTAGGATAAGGCGAACCGTAGGTGCATGGATCTCTGTTATGTGACGATTGTTAAGTTTAGGCAATTGGTCGCCAAGGTTTTTTGATCGTTCAATTATTTGAGATGAGGCTTCCAGTCATGAGGTGTGTCATGGTGTAGGTCGGTAGCAATTGAGAAGAATCCGCTTTAGAAGACGGCGCGGGCGACATCCATTGTTAGTGTCGGGTAGCTAGCTAATCGGAATAATCGTCGGGACTTGTATTAGACTGTGGCAAAGTATAGAAAAATTATCTATTGTTCGAGAAGCGCCTGAAGGATATTCTAGAAGAAGAGCGGAGTAATCACTCGAAAAATCGACACTGGATGACAATACAATGTTACTATTGAACTTTGCTGTTCTTCAAGCACCGCCTCCAATCTGAAGCGGAGTAGGGATTTTGACTGGCAGACTGGATGCCATGAGGGGGGCGGGGCGGGCTTCATGACCGGAGCGTGACCGGAGACGGCTCACGTGATTTAGTGATAACGATATGACGACATTTGGCTTATCAAATGCCTGTCTAACGTGCACGGTTAATCCGCGGTGACATTATGTCAAAATGCTCCACTTTGGCTTGCAGAACCGTGCGATTTTTTTTCCATGGCCGACTGCGCGATGCTATGGCTATGGCGGAGCATCAGACCAACTTCGTCAAGCTTTACGTCTGTACCCTAGGCCATTGAAGTTCGACCCTTCACTTCACCACCCACAAACGCCACGAATCGCTCCCTCTCTAGCGACACAACCTCCTATCCTTCGAAATGTTGTCTAGAGTAGCCCAGGCTTCGCGCTTGGGCTTGATGACAGCTCGTCTGTCACAGCCTGTCGCATCTCCTCTCCGAGCGATTCCCGCTGCTGCTCCTCACTTTGCCTCGCCATGGCTCCGATCCTACTCTAAGCGTTCATCCGGTCAACCACCCAAAGATTCGAAGAAGAAGCCTTCACAGGCGCAAAGCGATGCCGAGGCTGCGAAGACGCCAGAGCAGCCCGCCGAGAATGACGTTAACAAGGCTGGCGAGCAATCACCTGAGGCTCCCAAGGAGGGGGAGCAAATACCTTTCCACAAGCTTCCCGACTTGACACAGGGTATTCCTTCAACACTTTTCGAGGAGCTGGGAGGCGATAAGAAGAAGGAGCAGCAGGCTTTGCAAGAACTGGAGGAGGCCGAATCCAAGGGTGGGGAGCGGGAACGTTCGGAATATGTCTCTACTTCTGAGCGAAACCGCAAGTGGTGGACAAGATTTATGCTTACTGCGACGGCTGCCGGCGGTACTTTGAGTCTTCTATATATGGGCCGCAACTGGGAGGATACCATTGAGGCTGAGCGTCACTCTGATATTCCCAACGGCCCCGGTCCCGGTTTGTGGTGGAAGCGTGCCAAGGCCCGTATGACCGAGTCCGTTACTTACTACCAGGAGCCTGCCTTCGAGAAGCTCCTGCCCGATCCCGACCCTACTTTCGAGCGCCCTTATACCCTCTGCCTGAGCTTGGACGACCTTCTTATCCACAGCGAGTGGACTCGTGAGCATGGTTGGAGAATCGCCAAGCGACCTGGTGTGGACTACTTCATCCGATACCTCAGCCAATACTACGAGCTGGTTCTCTTTACATCCACCCCTTACGCTACTGGCGAGCCTATCATGAGGAAATTGGACCCCTTCCGCTTGATTCTGTGGCCCCTCTACCGAGAGGCTACCAAGTTTGAGAATGGAGAGATCGTCAAGGTAAGAAGCTCTCTCAACCATTACCCCGCCTGTGCTAACAATCCAGGACCTCTCCTACCTTAACCGTGACTTGTCCAAGGTGATTATCATCGACACCAACGCCAAGCATGTCCGCAACCAGCCCGAGAACGCCATTGTTCTCAAGCCTTGGAAGGGTGACCGAAACGACAAGGAGCTCGTCAACCTTATTCCCTTCCTTGAGTACATCCACACCATGCAGTACTCCGACGTCCGAAAGGTGATCAAGTCCTTTGATGGCAAGGACATTCCCTCTGAGTTCGCCCGCCGGGAGGCTATTGCCCGCAAGGAGTTCCAGGCCAAGCAGCTCGCCCACAAGCACAAGCATGGCTCTGGTGTTGGTGCTCTGGGTAACTTGCTCGGCCTCAACCCTAGCAACATGAACATGATGGTGTCCCCCGATGGCGAGCAGAACCCCGCTGAGGCTTTTGCACAAGGCAAGATGTTGCAGGACGTCGCCCGTGAGCGTGGTCAGAGGAACTACATGGAGCTTGAGAAGCAGATCCGTGAGAACGGAGAGAAGTGGCTCAAGGAAGAGGCTGCGATGATGGAGGCTGCCCAGAAGGAGGCCATGAACAGCATGATGGGCTCTTTTGGTGGTTGGTTCGGCGGTAACAACCCACCCGAGAAGAAGGCCTAAGCACGAGGGTGATGAGCGAGGTGCTTGCAAGCACATCTCCACTAATTAATGTCTTGTAATTTTTTTTTTTACGTTGGGTTCATGAGAGCCTGTGATCATAATCATCTTCTAGGTGGGAGAGATTCATAGAAAAAGCATGGTGATGACTTCGGGTATGGGCTGGACGAGGGATGCACTGTAAGATGCGAGGGACAAGACTTTGTATATTAGGTGTATGTTGGGATTGTTATGTAACAATATGACGTAAAAAGTTGAAACAAAAGCCATGGGACTCTTCAAAATTGGTGTTTCTTTGATGGAGATGTGTTGTGTCTAGAGGCTTGTAGTCGTGAGACTCTTTGAGATTCGGTATCCCAACTCCCATCACTGCTCAACATATTAACCCATGTTTGCCCGCTTTTACAAAACAATTCAAGGTTTTTCTCCCTTGTCTGGAATTATATCCTGTTGGGCTGCTGTCGCATGCTTAGTTGTCAACGTCTTGTCATTCCGCATCTCATGCTCACCGTAAGACGGGAATCAAGAAGTTGACGATAACTGATCCAGTGTTAAATAAGCACGACAAGAACCCTGACGAATGAGAGAAAATAACGCCCTTAATCTTTACGCTGTGGCACCATTGGCGATGTTTGTATGGATATAAGACAATACCCGTGGTGGCTCATTTACCGAGGTTAACCACGCATTCCCTGACAACTTTCATCCCTTCACCATAAATTAACCATCTTCATCGCCCTCGTTAAAAATGTTGAGCTCTTGGTTGATAGGCCTCTATGCTAGCTCTTTGGCGCATGCACTTCCTCTTTCCGATCATGGTGCTACCAAGGTCTCGCGGTTAATCATTTTTGGGGACAGTTTCAGCGATAATGGGAATGGCTCTTGGATAGCCAGCAACGGAACGTGGCCAGCAGACCCAGCTTACTACGGACATTCATTCTCGTATGTAAGGCTCTCAGAATTGAAGACATTTGTACTAATTGGGGAAGCAATGGGTTGAAATGGAACGATCTAGTGGCCAAAGATCTTGGTCTTGAGCTGATTAATGTCGCAATTGGCGGAGCGACGACCAACAACAATTTCGTGGCTGGAGGCACAGGTTCTCAGTCGACTATCCCTGTCCCTTCGGCTGCGGACCAGGTTTTGTCGTTCTTATCGTGGGATAAGCCTCGGACGGGGGACATCTTTGTGCATTGGATCGGTGCTAACGATATTCTCTTCAACACGAGTATTACTGGAGGACAGGTTACCAACCTAATCAACGAGAACATTGATCGATTATACCATGCCGGTATAGTATTCCCACGCTAATGGCTTATTTTGAGATCTGTTCGCTGATCTAACTTCAGGCGCAACCAAAATCATCCTGGCCAACTACCTCAAAGTTACCACTTTCCCAGCAACGTACAACTCCTCCGATTACAACATCCCCAGTGTTGAAGTCTTCAGCAGTGATCTTACACAAGGCCTGAAGAACATCGCTGCCGCGTACTCTGTATACGCCCAGACAGCTGTGATCGACGTGGGTGGCTTGTTCGAGGATATAACTTCGGATGCCGAGGCTTATGGCTTCGAGGAGAAGTATGTGAACCCGCCTACAGCATGTCTGACAGGCGTTTATACGAGCGAGGGTGTTCCGCGGCACTTGTGTAGTGATCCGGAGAAACATGTGTTCTTTGACTCGTATCACCCTGGAAAGGAGGTGCATGCGCTGATTGCGGAATTGTTTGGACAAGAGATTCGCCGTTTCTTGAATTGAGAAGCTTTAGTAATTATTAGAATGGTGTCAGTAGCACACAACTGCTGTGTAAATGCGCGAAGTTCTTGTTATAAGATACTACACCATAAGATTTAGAACTAATGCGTTCAGGATATTATAATAAGTTTCCACTTTCTAGAAATTGCAAGAGTAAGGCTTTAGTTCTTTCATCCAATGTCATGTTACTCGCATCAAATGCTTTTGCTGCGGATATTGATCTGGCTCCGATATTGCGAGACCGTTCTGACATGGTTTGAGAGCTCTCGCCAACTTTGCCGCATATATCTTTGAGTGTTTCCCTCATCTGATTTATGACTGAAGGCAGGTATCGAGGCGGTGACATACTCGATCCTACACTCAATGCGCAGTCGATCTTGTGCGATATCCTCTCTAATATTGAAGTAAATTCACGTATCCCCAAGCTGAGATTTGGATCCCATAATGTAGGGTGTTCAATGAGTAACCGGCAGAACATGTTAATAGAATGATCCATCTGGATCCAATAAAAATAAGGCATTGACAGGACGGCCGAAGTTGACAAGAGAAGAAAGTTCTCAATAATAGCCTTGACGGCATTGAGGCATGATACAAGTAGATATGAAGTTCGGAGAGCATGAGGGGAAGGGTCGATTTCGAGTTCTGATTCTTTACGGAGTCGTTCATCCATACTGACCTTGTATAAGAATATCTGCAGCATATGAAAGGACATCGCTAATGGTGCTTTGAGTGGTTAGACCGTTTTCAAAAAGCAGATAGCTATAATGGTCTCACCTTGTAATGGGGGCTGTTGATGTAGAGTGGCCCCGAGCTCCTGGACTTGCTGTTCCATATTTGAGGCCGCCGCGAACAGAGAATGCAAAGTCTGTGGTTCGCCCGATCTGGAATCTTGATACACGGTTGCAGTGATACTACTGGCAACTTGCTGTATTTTCACCAGCTGGACGAGATAAAAATCCCATGGAGACTCCGTTTCCGCTTCCAGAAAGGCGCAGTGCTCGTTAATGTAAGATTTCGATATCATGGCCGCTATATCTCTGCCACATATCCTTATTCTGTATCAGAGTTAGCACTGACGGTTAGTGCGGCATTGATATTGCTCTCACAAAGAATTCAACCAAAAGACTCCCAAGTGACATCTCCGCTCGTCACTAGTTCTTGTACCTCGAGGTGTTCTGCTTTTGGTGGCGTCATTCAAAATTCCAGATGGGGTTCTGGCGCTCAAAAGCTCTTTGTCAAGTTCGAGCTCTGTGAATAATGACATGGCCGTATACATGAGATTATTGAGTTGATCCCCGAGGACAGCATGGTTTTGATTCCTATAATAGATGTCAGCTTCTCACAACATTATGATATAGATGACGACTTACCAAGCCAAGTAAACCAGAACTCCTTGTAGGAGTTGAAGATCCTTCTCTCCGTGTGTCCATAATCTCCTCCCTAGCTCCTCACGCCATCTCTGAGCGAGTTCTAGTTGTATCCCGATATCCTCCTGACATGCTACTACCAGGATAGCCATGTAGAGCATGGGCCTTTCCTGAGAAAGCTTTTCAGGAGTCTCATCTGGACCAATCCATACGAATGGAAACAACGGCATCATTTCTTGGCGGTATATTTCAAGCATTGCCTTGGCCAGATGATGAGGTCTGGATGTAAGTGGGAACGTAAACAAGGCATTGAGAGGCGTGTGGATATCTGGTGGTGAATGTGAGTATGAGCTGATGGTGGATGAAGCATTTGTTGAGATCGATTCCATTGAAGGAGGTAGTACGGAAGATGTCGTTGTTATTGATGATAGGTTCGAAGTTGAAT
Source organism: Fusarium transvaalense (assembly GCA_013623685.1). Classification (NCBI taxonomy): domain Eukaryota; kingdom Fungi; phylum Ascomycota; class Sordariomycetes; order Hypocreales; family Nectriaceae; genus Fusarium; species Fusarium transvaalense. The sequence continues at coordinate 191,456 of JABFFG010000154.1, forward strand.
CAAACTTGGACTTGAGTCCCGGAAAGTTACTGTTGCAGGTTAGTCAGTTGTTAACCAGACAGAGTTAACCATTTCAAAGAACCTACTCCTTTTTCGATTGACTCGATCTACTATGACTTCCTCTGGGTTGCGCCTGACACTTTTTATTCAACCGTTCACATCTGTGAAATGCTCATCGTCAGTGGTGTTGTTCAGTATTCACAGTACGATTGTCTTGTACCTGGTACACCGCTTCTGCCCTAGCACCATATCACAGCGAACCTTTGCATTTGCACATACAGTGCATGCCTTGAGGCTTTTAATCTTGTTGTCCATATCGAAGTCATTGATTGAGTGAAGTAGAGTTGATGGAGGGATCGATAGTGAGAGGTTCAGTCAGTTGACGTTGAAATTAGCCTGGATCCTACAGCTTGTTCATCTCTCTGTAACGGTATGAAAACGGTTTAGTTTGATGATGGCTGTGCTGCGCCACGATCCAGCGTTTTGAGAAGCTTGGCCTGCAGCTTTCAGCTTAACTATGGAAAGGTTTGTAACAGTTCATACATTTCGTAAGCTATCGAAACCCAAAAGCGGTAATATCGTGTGTGTGAATTTCTGCCATGTTGGTATCTTCAAGGTATCTATGTACTGGAAACCTGCTCTACTGCTCTAGCGTAAGGGGACCGTTTTGAGACCTTTTACCGGGTGATTGATGATCATCAGAGAAGACGACTCACAGCTTTAAAGCTTGCGTGCCAGATTATCAGTTACCAAATGAGTCTGCATAACGAGTGGCGTCCTATGTCGTAGCCTGACTCTGATTCCTATGACTTGATGGTCGTCGAGGAATTTGCAGCATCAATATCTGCCACGATATTCTTTGTTCTTAGCGGCATACAATTTCAATGTCTCACTCTAACTACTAAGGTAGGTATCGATAACTGGCCCAAAGCTAATCATAGGGCTGACATTTTAGGCATAATTAAGGGTGTTATGGTGGTGCCCAAGGGCGGTCTTAGGTAGGGAGACGTTAAATATTTGCTCACTGCGTTTATTAATGCAATCTAAAACAAACATAAAAAAGAAGCCTAAGATATTATTAGAAACCACTCGATGAGTATTGTTAAGACTAACAGCGATCATTAATGCATGCTTTTCATGCAATGCAATTGTAAGAATTCGGGGTCGCCTTGTTCTAAGATGGAGAACTCCATACTGTACATATGTGCTAAGCGCGAGGCGGCTATTTGAACAAGATGGGGCTCCAAGTAGTGTCATTATTTCTACCAATGCGCCGAAATGCTAATTTGCATCAATTTATTTAGCCAAAAAAACTAGTTAAAAAAAGACCCTGAATATCTTATGCTCAGGGATTGATTGATTAATTAATTATGATGCTCGTGGGTGCTGATCATGTCGTTGACATTCCAGCGACGAACATCACTACCAGGAACAACCACCAAACATGAACGCCTTGTTGATGTAAGGATTTACGAAAGCATACTGACATATCCTCAATGTTGTCATAACATTTGCCTTCATCCCATCAACTTTTTAGTGAAGCTCGCCTAATTCCCCTTGAAATGGGGACTAGCCAATTGCAGGAAAAAGCCATGGCTTGTTTAATTTCGTCTGAAACATCCCTGCCGATTGTCCCCCCCATCTTCAATCTTGCACGCACCTGGGACTCTTCTAAGGAAGAGAAGAGACCCGCTGCCCCGACTCAACTCGTCTCGTCTCGACTCCTTAAACCTACCTCTGCAGCCGCCGACTCTTCTTTTTTAAAACTGGGCTTTGACCAATCGTTCACTTCTTTCCCCCACCGAACCGACCGACCGACCGATTCTCTATGTATGCATGAGAGAGGTCAACATGGCAGTCGACGACGCTACCTATACTCATCACCTTAACCGCCGCGGGTCGGTAGACCAGCTGTTTGAGCTGGTGGAGGGTCTCGATGATACCCAGATTCACTCTTTACTGGAGGATTTCAATAATACCGTCTCGAGCAATGTTCCCGTCTCCCATGGCATCGAGTTTTTCGAGCACCCGAGCTCTATGGTAAGAGCCAAGACTACACCGACGACAACAACAACAACAACAGCAGCAGCGCCTGCTAGAACACCATCGATCCGAAAGAGTTTCAAGCTGCCTCGATTGTTTACGCGCACGCCGAGCAAGAGATCTACTTCAGCACCGATATCGCGTCCCAAAACTGGTTTACCGCCGGCTACAAAACACTACCGACGAATCAGTCGACCTGTACTGCCCACACTGTCGAATGGTCCGGACTTGGATGCTTTACTGTCAGCGTATCTCTCTCCTGCACCACCTTCGTCCTCGCCCAAGACATTTTCCCCATCGAGATCGATATCCAGCAGCTCTACTCTAAGCCTCGAGGCTGAGGACTCGGGCATTGACTCGCTCGCACCACTGGTCTTTGGCAGACCACAAAGGGAAGAGAGCCCGATGGGCGATATCATGGAAGTGCTGTCATTCTAAACAGCAAATAATTATACCTGCACCATGACGACAAACAAACAAACAAACACCCGCCTGTACGGCACTCACTACATGGACTTTTCTTTTTTGTCCCCCCACACAAACCGCTGCAGCCATCATATTACACTACTACCACACTACGCTAGGCTATCTGCACTGTCCCGTTAGCTTTGCTTTTAACCATAGGCTCGGCGCTTTTTTCTTCTGTCCATTCTATACGATCATTGGAGGCGTTTTCTTAATGCTACTTACTGTACTTTGCTAGTCAGGTACTAGACTGTCACATACACACACACTCACTGAAGATGATAACCATGGGGAGAGGTCCACTTCTTTATTTTATTGTTGTCCTGTTTGTAGATGAAGGCATACAATTCATATTGCAATACACTACTAGTCTACCTACTACTTATTTACTATACCCATTGCTTCTTTTCTCTGCAGACTCTGCTTGGCTTGGCTTGTTGATTGTCTTGACTCGTTGTTATTGTCGCTGTTATTAGTCTGCGCATCTTCATTTCGTCGGCTTGCTAGCACTGGAGGGTCAGTGGGGCAACTAAATCCATCCAGTTGCAGAAAACAACGGCAAATAATGCCGTCTAGTTTCCACTAATTGCGGTTTGTGTATAATATGGTAGTGTATGGGTAGACGACAATTATATTGTTATACTGTACTCAAAGTGCTCTTGACCATATTTACATGACCTCGTGCTTTCACCATTACATCGATTATGCTATTGCTCCTCCGACGTTTTACTCTTCTCTTACCGTTCCTCTGATGTATGGATGCTGGTAGAGCAGCTGCATCCGTCCGGCTCTGTACTGCTCTATATCCCACACAAATGAACGCTCAATTGAGTTCCCAATTAACATCTGTGAATCTTAATTGGAAACCCGGTCTTGTGGCCTAGTTGGTTATGGCATCTCGTTTACACCGAGAAGGTCCCCGGTTCGAGCCCGGGCGGGATCAATTTCTTTTTTTGATGTTTAAAAGTCAACTGTGTCGACATAATCTTTTTTTTTGCATGTATAACCTCAATCTATCTCTAGTGAGAGATGGTAAAAAGTCTAACACTCATCAATATTAGTGAATTGGAAGATATGGAGGACCCGTTTATGGCTCTTGTCTGCCTAATCTTACATGCATCGCATGTTGGGACCTCAACTTCGCATATTCACACATTCACACATTCTTTTCTTATAGAACCCCACCTCTTCCCACGACGATGTTCGCCGACCGCTCACCAGGCTCTCCACCTCATCCGACTGAGGTGGCGTTCGACTATAATCTAGAGCTAATAAACGATATCAATGATCTCGCCAGTTCTGAACATGGGGATGAGCAGATCAAGGAAGTCATAGCCAGACTATGTCACAACATGGTGCAGTTCAGCGATTACTGCAGTGAGCTCACCTACAACGAAATCACAAAAATTAATGTTTGGTCGACGTTTCTGGATCCCATCAAGGCTTTACTGAAGCTCTCACATCCACAAATAAACTTCATAACAGCCCGGATGCTCCTTTATCTTGCATCTCTTATCCCGCAAGGGCTTGATAAAAAGACGTATTCCACCGTCAATGCAGAACTGGGTACCAAGACCCTGTGCAGATTTTGTATCGACTTGGATGATGCACTCCTCGAACCCTTGAAGAATATGTGGGAAGCTAGCAACGGCTCTGAAGATTTCAAGTGGGCCTTTGTCGACGATAGGTTTCATCTTGAACCTGGCGATCTAGTCATAGACGACGATGATCTGAAGATTGCACAAGCTCTATCACCCTCTGAGAGGGCTCGGCTTTCTGAAGAGCATGGTACAAAATTCTACTATGCGATACCATCCGACGACAAAGCCGAACCTACACTCTTCGATGATTTCATACCACGATGGGATTGTGGTCAAGAAGACACGGATGACTTTGTCTGGACTTCTGAGGGTTCTGACGGACCGATCCGATCAGAAATTCCCTATGCCATCACGCGAGGGGATGGTAATGTATCTGATAAAAGCATCCCTATGTTTCGCCGATCCAGGCAATTTTGTCTTGATGCACGGCAGATATCTGAGGGAAGGTTTGGCAAACAAATACGTATCCTGCTCGACCGAGTTCTCAAACACCACAATGTGCCGCGCGAGATACAATATCAAATCCTCAAATACCTGCACCGCGAGCCATTTCCATACATTCAGAAACTTGATTTGGCAGCAGCCTATGCTCCATTTCCCAAAAGGAGAGGTTGTGCAGATTGCGAGAAGTTACCAGGGTGGTCACCGTTGAGACGGACATGTCTAAACAGCAGCATCTATGTCTGGAATCTACCACTCCGCTGTTTTCACGTATTTCACCTCGACGAATTTAGGGGTTGGGGGCTGTGTGCTCACGGCGCCGAGTGTACGGGCCATCACAACAGCCACGATCGAGAATGGATCGTTGGGCGAGGTCCCGATCTAACGTTGTTCATAGAAAAGGAGGCATCAAAAGTAAATAACGAGTTCATATCTCTTGACCAGGCTGGGCTGGGCCCTGCTCACAACATCCGTCTCGACACAGAGGAAGAAGACATAGCTCGTCAGAAGCGACTCGTCCTATGCCAAGGGATCTACCGAGACTCAGTTGAGGACTGGCAGATGATAGGCGGCCTGGGTGGTTTGGTAGATTGCATGCTCCATGACAGAGTGTTGATCGGTGCTTGGGCACGAGGGGTGCACAATGATGAACAGGGAATTGCTGAGAGGCCTGCCCAGTGGGCACTTGCTCGCGATCTTGGAGACCAGCGTCGTGCTAAAGACGCAATTAAAGATCTACACGCCTGGCCTGGGCGCTGCGAGTGGTGTTGAGCAATTATGTCTCAGAGGCATCGCAAAGGTGGAAAGGTCAGGGATTTATCAGTGAAAGGAAGTGTCACAGAGGCGAAAGGTACAACGGCAAGATGATATGAGACTAGAACCATGCTATCTATGTATTAGTCGAAGCAAAAAGAGTTCCATTTCATGGAATGTTTCTTGAAAAGATAGATACATGTTTAGTAGTCAACTGCAAAAGTCGCTCTGGCAGGTCGTACATCATCTGACATTGTGGTATCCATTCAGAATGAATTCATGAGCGCCTTCCTATATATACCATCTGACGTCTTGAGTAACAAGGCGGTAGGTGGGATGTGGTATAGTCGATGGTTTGAAAGTCTATGAGTTCTGATTTGTTGTAGGTATTTCATCCAGTCTTTGAACCCAATCTTGAACCATTTACTCATAGGCCGTGTTGAGAATGTACTTGGTAGTAAGGGTACTTGCATTATGCTTGCGTTCATGATATTATTAGGTAGAACCATGAGTTGACAGAGTCGTTTCTATCACACACACGAAAAGGACAATATGAATTACATTTTGAGTCATCACGACCAGTGTCCAATTGAATTTGAGTCTCATTAGCAGCATATCTGAAGGTCCAAATCAAATTGGACATTGGTCATGATGGCTCAAAGTGTATTTGACATTGTGTCTTTTTCGTGCGTATGACTAAGGCCCTCAATAAAACCGAATATAGTGTCTTGATTCATACGATGTCGATCGAGCTCTTGGAAGATATATTACGACAAGGTTGAACTTAGCTGATTCTTCTTGTTGTCTAAATGCCGATCACGTGGCGTGTCCCGATCCTTATGAGGGAATAAGCTGCGAGAGTTTGGCCATGCCTAGCTAATCACGCCGGTCTACATCGGATTGCTTCCTTCTGCGGTGTCGGCAGGCTAGGAGTAAGAGGGTCGGCGGATAGCGGCGGACATCTATAGTCGAACTGGAAGAGCGAAAAACTGTCAAGGGTTAGAAGTGCTCATCGCACCGAACCCCTATCGGTCGACACAGGTAGTGATCCCCATCATCCGATTTCCCCTATTGCTGTGGTGTGCCTTGAAACAACAGTCCACAACCATACCATCGGGAGATGGTTATTTGCTAGGCTTGTATTTGTTATGGTTGACAATGCAATAAGAGGAATGATTGAAAAGGAAAAAGGGATCTCTGCTGAGTGATGTGACTATTGCAGAGATCAGGTAGTTTGAGACCTTTCATGACTCTCCTCGCTCGCTAGGACCTGGCTCTCCGGCCATAAGGTCCGCCTCCCCTTGATCATCTCTTCCGCTAGAGTAGCGCCTCAATCTCAACGCTGTGTCAAGACCCCCACGGTTGCGGCCCCACAGCTCTTGCAGGTCGGGGTATCTGGGGAGGCACCCACCTCGCAGGAGTAATGCCCACGGGGTTAACGATAGATTGCTTTCTAAGGTTGCTCACAAATGGCGCATACTTATGGGAATTGTTGATCATAGCTTCGTGATTGCTGTCCTTGTCCTTGCCGATGTCGGTCTTGACGGGTTTCGTCGGACCCTTGTTTGAGCTGACGAGCGGCTCCCACTCACTATCCAGATCCCAGCTTTGTTTCGTGTAGCCTGGGCCGTGCAGGAATATGCAAGAATTACCGTACCCACAGCATCCTGTCTTCTTGTAATCCTCACAGACGTCGAGCGCAAAACCGGTTGTGCTAGTAATGCGCACGCTTGAGGCAGCGCGCGTCGGTCTCTAGGTCATGGGGCAATCGTACTAATTGCCTCGCTCTGTGTCATTATTATTGTTCGATAGAGGTGTATCGCAATTCGCTCGAAAAGCTATAGGACTGTGGTCATCGGCGGGAATCTTGGGCACTTGTTGAGGCGGAGACAACGCCCAACTTCATGCGTTTGTTGCGTGGCTTTTCTCGAGTTTCACTTGCATTGCTCGAAGATGAGAAATTGCCAGGGTTGTCATCCGTTGGCAATGTTGAGGACGCTGATCGTCTGCTAAAGTTGTTGTTAGTTCGTCATCCTCATCCTCTCTGTTTGAAGGAAATGGGTGCGCTTACAATGGCTCCGGCCGGGCTTGGGCTAGCCTTTGAAGGCATCCCCTCGTCTAGAGAGGATATCCCGCCCATTGAAACGTTCTTTGCGCCCAAGGGCTGCAAAGGTGTTGTTTGTCTGGAAGATCCGGGGAGGTAAAGGGCGTGTGTTTAGTTATTGAATGTGATGCAATGATGAGGGAGCGAAAGTAAGGTGACATCAGTGGGCTTGATCACGTGGTCCTGGCTTTTTAGCTTAGTCAGAAATTTCCCTAAATTTCTTGAGAGCCTCAAAAGTTTGACTTGCAGCAATATATTGATTGAGTGGGAAGGGAACGTTCTATTCTAATGTCTTTTGGAAGTACGAATATGATCGTTTGAAATCAGTTTCTAAGACTTCGATGTTTCTTTGACTTCTTCGGCGTTTTTGCCTGTTGTGGTATCCTAGTTTGTATCTGATTGGCTGTATCTTGCCCAAGTAGCCCGACTCAAGGATAGGAGAAACGAGATATTTTGACAATATAGATGCCAACAAGAATGACATTCAAGTTTGATTTGTGATATTTCGAGCTTCCCTTTTCATCGATAGATACCATTCATGAGACTGAACCATGTGACGAAACGCGCCACTATTTGATCAATAGCCTGACACTTCTTTATTAGCTACTTCATTCATCTCTTTCTCTATCAGAATAACTCGGTCTCACTTCGTATCTAACCAGTGACCATCTGCTAATCCGTTAGAGGCAACTGAGTATCAACATCATCTCTCACGGTGGGAAAAATAAGAAATTGGCCCGACACGAGCCGTATCTAGCAAACAGAAAGCGAGCCTCGGCCGATGGGGCGCTTGGACGGATAACGTAACTTTTATACAAAAGAACTCCACATCCGCAATAAATTTGATAATGAATTGCTCTCTATCGATCAAATTTTACGTACATTATCATGGGGGACAGATCCGTGGCCTGTTGATTCAGTTTCTTGGTCTGGGGAATTCTCTGCTTCCCCAGACCTTGGCGCTGTCAACCTACATAGTAGTAGTACGATTTATATTTAAGAGTTGGAGAAGAACCACTTGGTTCTTCAACGGTTGAGTAGGCTATTCTGGATCTTCTTCTTTTTATCCTATAATTCTATTTATTCAGCTTTATTGGTGTCGTACAAGACTCAGTCAGCATGGATACCATCACTCCACAATCGCAGAATGCTGCAAAAGACAGCAGTCTACACCCCGACCAAATCGCCCGTATCGACCAAACCTATGACCAAGCTCTCGGCACAGTCACCGAATTCGAGAAACAGAAAACTGCAGAAGGCGAAGCCCATTTCCGTCGTCTAGGATGGAAGCGTCTCGCCGTGATCCTCATTGTCGAAGCCATCGGCCTGGGAACATTCAGTCTACCTGGTGCCTTTGCGACACTGGGCATAGTTGCAGGCGTTTTCTGCTGTATAGCGCTTGGTTTCATGGCCATTTACACAGCTTGGATCATTGGAAAGATTAAAGTCTTGTATCCGTCGATTCAACATTATGGAGATATCGGTGGTTTGCTCATGGGCAAGTTTGGAGAGGAGTTGTTTGGAGGCATGTATGTGCTTCAGTTGATTCTCATCACATCCTCCTTTGTCCTCACTGGCAGTATTGCTTTGAATATTCTGGCCGATGGGAAGGTGTGTGGTCTCATCTTCAGCGCGGTATCAGGCTTCATGCTGTTTATCCTTGCTGTCATGCCTTCGTTCGCAGAGGCTGCCATCCTTGGTTACATCGACCTGGTATGCGTCATGACCGCCATTGGTATCGCAGTTATCGCATCTGGAGTCGATGCCGCTAACCAACCCGGTGGTCTGGGTTCCTCAGACTGGTCAGCTTGGCCTGATCCTGATGCGACTTTCAAAGATGGCATGGTGGCTATTTGCAACATCATCTTTGCGTACTGCTTCGCTATGTACATGACACCTTTCATGTCAGAAATGCACACCCCAGAGGACTTTATGAAGTCTGTTTGGACACTCGGAAGTGTCGAAATCTTCATCTACACACTTACCGGCTCGCTTATCTATGTCTTTGTCGGCAAAGACGTAGCTAGCCCAGCTCTTGAGTCACTCCCTGGTGTTCTGCCAAAGGTGGCCTTTGGCGTAGCACTTCCCATGATCTTTATTTCTGGAGCTATTGGCAACACTGTGACAGCGAAATACGTCCATCTTCGGTTTTACAGAAATTCTATCGAACGTTTCGTCAATACACCCAAGGGTTGGGTCACTTGGCTTCTCACTCTTGCGGGCATAACAATCATCTCCTGGGTCCTTGGCGAAGCTATTCCCTTCTTCAATGACCTTCTCTCACTAAGCTCAGCTCTATTTGTTTCTGGCTTTATCCTCTATTTCCCAGCGGTCATGTGGTACAAGCTTATCTGCAGGGGCAAGTGGTATGCCAGGGAGAACATCTTGCATGCTGTTGCCTGTATCTTTACCTTTTTCTTTGGCCTATTGGTTTTGGTCGGAGGAACATATGCTACAGCTAAGGATATTGTAAGTCGTATGATATGTGCAACCTTTGATGAAACTGACAAATATCTTAGCAACATCACTACGAGATTGGAGCTTTCCGTACACCGTTTTCTTGCGAAGCTTGAGTTAGTGGCATGGCGTCGGAGGAGTAAGGGATATAGAGACTTATGCTTCCCTATGGGTGGACGACAGCCTCATTATTGTGTAAAACAACCAGCGTTCTGAGAATTTATTGTTTAAAACTCCATACAGCCGGAGCCCCCCTTTTTTTATCTTCGTGAAGCATCGATACTCCTTGACCTGTATCAAGTTTTCTATCTAAGCCCCCAGTACACTCGTAAAGAGCTCACAAAAACTCCTCATTATAATTACGATCACAGACATGCTCTGTCATTAGAGATGATACCAGGAACAAGATAATCGAGTCAATTATCCCAAGATAAGCCCCGAATTTTTAACTCCAACCTTATGGCATATCTCCTTGGAAATAAACTAATATTACACATTAAGAAATCACAATGTAAATACACTTTAAGCCATCATAACGATAACTCCAACACAATAACTCTCTCATTTTAACCACAAAGCTTGCAAAATGACCTTCCCAACAGAACCCTCAGTTTCTTGGGTAGATTGAGGTCCTTAGCCTCTATCACCAAGTCTAACTTCTTCTTCCATCAACAACTACCACAATAAATCCACTGCCATCTAGACATACTGCCTTAATGGCTAACAGGACGACCTCTGTCAGCCAATACAAGGATATAGCAGTGAAGGTAAGCCCCGACCTATGGAATTTCCATTTCTTGTGTTGCAACATAAAAGACGACCTGTTCTTCTATTCCCAGCGCCATTGGCGCCCTGAAAAGAGAACATCCGTTAGTCAAAAGTGACAAATATACCATCATCGGTAACCAAGATCCCTCCGACGTTTGTCTACCCATTCATCGTACTCATCGGATGTCATTTGTTCGTCACCGTTCCAGAAGAATTCTTGTTCATCGACGCTCCTCTCTGCATAGTCCACTCCAACACATAGTGGACAAAGCATATATATACCGCAACTAGCCCTATAGAGACTTAGACTAGTGAATTCCTCAAAAACCTGTCGGCCGTCCCGGCATCCTGGGCAGAATGTGAACCCGCCGTCGCAGAGCTGGCAGTCCCCATTCTCAAGCCAAGCGATGACATCGGGAGTCTCGACTTGGCCATACAGGAAAGGATCTTTGAAGCCCAGGTCGGAAACTGGAATCACAAACGAGTGGTCAGGCGAGACCTGTTTGGAGATTTTGAAGGGAGATTTGGGAGGCTCTTCTTCGTCTTCCTCCTGCTCGAATTCATACGAAGGGTTTTCGATATAGAGTTGGTAACGGTCAAACTCCCTGCCGGTACTGATATTGCCACATCTCGACCATTCTTTGGTATCGTTGCAGACAAATGCAGGTTTTGGATTTCGGCCATCAAGTTGGATGGATGACATTTCGACCGGGTAAACCAACCGGTAATCGTGTTTGTTGACATCGAACTCGACCAAAGATAGGATGTGAAGCCAAAGTTCAGCTGGAAGGGTTTTGTTTCCTTGCTTGGTGGTGATGTGTTTGGTGCTCCGGCCGATTACATTGCGGAGATAGCTAGTAGTCCAGCAGGTGAAATCGAATATGAGGACGGTATTCCGTGTCACCAAGGTATCGAGGTCTTCGCTTTTGACGGGTATCATGGTTGTCAAACTAGATGGGAGATGTCCAGTTGTTGATTGTATGAGTCAATGTTTGTTGTTGCCGAATCTAGTTGGACGTGTAAGACAAGAAGAAGAAGTAGAGGACATGGCAAAAGCATGGCAATCCTTGGTCTTTATATACCCCTCAACCTTCTAAACTCTAATGCGAAGATTGTGATATTAGGGCATCTAGTATTAATATGCTTTTAGGTGATAGATCAAGGTTACGCACATCAACATAAATATCAACTCACGTTATTTCGATTCTTATTTGAAAATATTTAACCTTTACATTCCAGAAGTCTAATTATCTGTCGTCAATCCTTAATATACATCCAATATAATGAAGTACATGCTAGCTGTGCTCCCTACTAGAGCTGTATATCCTTGAGTATCTGAGGATCTACCCCTTGCTCATCTATAAGATATCTTTCTCTCTCAGCCCTAGACTTATCCTGCTCCATGGCTCTCTCTCCATCTCCTTTCAGCCGGTCTATTGAAGGGGCCATTGAAGGTGAAGGCGAAGGCGATGGGCCTCTAGACTCTCTTCTCTGACACACAGGGGGTGGTGGCCAACTCAGCTGCGCCAGATCTACACGAGCCTCCTCAACGAGCATCTTTACCATCTCAAGGGAGGAGTCAGGCGCAAGAGTAGCAGCAACTAGAATGCTGCCATATTTTCCAAATTTCATGTGTGAGTGAGCATTAGCGCCATGACTGATGAGAAACTGAGCGAAATCGACATCTCCCTTCTCAACAGCATACTCCAATATCGTGTTGTACCCTTGAAGCTCCAGTGGGGTTTCGACATTAGCACCATATTCCACAAGCAGCCGAGCAAGAGAGACATTGTCCGCCGCTACAGTAGCTTCCAATATACTACCATACTTTTTAAAACTGCTTTCGCTTTCCATTGGGGCGTTAGCATCCGCGCCATGCTCCAAAAGGAGGCGGATACAGTCATACCATGACCAAGTGTGTTCGAAGTCAGGATCTACTTCTTCTTTGACCGCATGTGCCAGGGGACTTCGAATCTCAGGATTAACAGACGTGGGATTCAGTTCTGCTCCTGCCTTGATGAGGGCTTCTACGCTGCCGATTTCGCATCGCCAGACTGCCGCCGACAATGCACAGTCCCAGGGGCAGTAACCTTCACAGCGAATGTTGGGGTCCGCCCCAGCATCTAACATCGCTTGAAGATACTCTGTGGAATTCCCCGCTGCTGCCAAACAAAGAAGACTCCGTTCCTTGGTTGCAAGATTTGGATTGGCACCATTTTTCAACAAGAATCTCATGATGTCAATATGCCAAGTTTCGATGGCTCTAGCTAACGCACTCTGGAATCGATCGTTGACTTCTCTGTTAATATTGAATCCTCGGTGGATAAGGTCTTCACAGATGGACATGTGTCCAAATTGAGCGGCAATTGCCAGCAGATCTTGCCCGGAAGCATTGAGCTCTGAAGGATCAAGGTTCTGATCCCACCAGCCGGGCAAAAATCGAGATAAGTCCATTGTGATTATGCCAAAGGTAGAATTATCCGATGGTTGGACACAATCGCTGTCATATAGGTACGGACAAGTCCGGTCTGACATGATGTATTTGCAGAAAACCCTATACTCTGCAGACGATTCCCGAGGCCCTTTTTCACCCAGAAATAGCTTCAGGACTTGTATCACCTCTTCAAACTTAGGGTCCTGGCTGGACGTATTATTCATATGTTGGAGCCATTCTTCCTGGGTGTATATTTGAAGAGGATGTCGGGGATCTAGAGGCTCGCCAAGATTGACACCTCCTGACTCAAACCAACTTTCCATAGCTTCATCCAAAGATGAGCTGTCGTCCCAACTCTTCTTGACTTCAGGGGACGGCCAGGCTGAAGAAAATGCTGCACAGCAATCGATCAAGAACTTGATGAGCGATATTGTGACCTCGGACTTGGCGTTTCTAATCCACGGCTCGTCCTTGAGAAGGAAGTATTCGGCAACTGATGCGTGTGGGAAACTCCAGATACCAAGCTCGGAGTCTCTCACCACCAAATCCTGGCAGATTAGCTCCAATATGGGCTCGGTAAGATCGGACTCGTCAAAAGCTTTCTCTCCGTCTATTTTCTTGCTTTCAGCCCTTATGACTGCAAGTAGCGTGACGCTGTCGAGTGGCCTTGTGGCATACAAGACCCATCTTACAACTCGCTGCAGCAAGGCGTGTTGAAAATCATCATGTCCGAACCGATCGTAGATCTCATCATAGGCTGACGATAGGGTGTCTGGTAGCTTCTCAAGCCTCTTACGTACCTCCATATTCATATGACATCTCTTGAGATATTGCCACTGAAGGTATACCCACTGGAACCTGTGAGTTTAAGTTAGGCTTGTCGGTAGATAGGTTGATATAAATACTTACATTCCATCGCTCTTCTTCACTAATGTATCTTTTACTAGTAGTTTGGTCTCTTCTGTGATAGACTCCCATTGACGAGCAACCTCTTTCATCTCATGGGATATGAATCGTTCGATGTCGCCAGCATTATCTAAGGTGCTGATAGAAACTAATGAAGGGTGGCTTTGAAACAACTCGAAACATTTTTCAATGCAGGCCTCCTTTCGGCTGGCGATAAAGACCTTCAGTAGTCTCTTACTGTTATCGACGAGGTCTTGAAATAGCATGGCCAGGTCCTGTTTTGTCTCGTCACTACACTCGTCCAAAGCGTCAAGCACCAATGTGACACGTGGATAGCTATTGATGACTTCAACCAGCGTATCCTTGCACTTAGCCAGCGTCAAATCATGCTGGATGTTTCGACTTTCCTTGTAGAGATCGAAAGACGCCTTATGGACATTGTCAGGACGACGAGGAACTTCGCTAAGCTGCCGGATATAGCTTCGAATGATAGATTCAGTGTTCCTCCTACTGGGATCGGAGCGGTAGCAGTAAAAGAACCCGAAACCCTCGTCGTGCTGACTGTTCAAATCTTCATGATCTTCTCCACGAACTAAATAACGGTCAATGACCTTGGAGGAGAGATATGACTTTCCTGTTCCCACTGCAAACTCTGTTAGTACCTGTGGTTGCAGTTGCTGGAGCAGGTTTACTTACTACTGCCTTGTAGCCAAAAGATTGAAGAGCAACTTGACTCTTCCCATTCGCGAAACTTGGTATGGTCTACTAACCACTCACAAGTACCTTCTGTTCTGGCCTTGCATTTTTCGTTGTGATGGCTGCCGACCTGTATTGTGCTGATATACTCCAAAACGTTGATTCTCTCGGCTTCACCCAGCCTTGCAAGTATGTTAACTACTGCATTGTCGATTCTCTTCAGCGGCAGCTGCAGACTCTTCAGCAATTCGCGGTGTTGATTGCTTCTGGTCAGATTGGCAATAGCTTCGCAAGCTCGAGCGGCGTTTTCTAACTCTTGCCCGAGGGCTTTCACATCTAAAACGTGTTGCTCACCATGACCTGAATCTAATAGAGCGTCAAGAATCCGCCGCAAGTTGCCGTGCTTTAACTCTTGGTGTACAAATGCAAGAAACTCGAAGCAGGTTTTATACACATCTACCAGCTTCTTTTTTAAGTCGTCTTGAGCAGGAGAAAGAGACAGGTCACAAAGATAAACCTCCTCATACACTGCACCACGCCTGACGAGGCATAGGACCATATCCGTGCATCCCATAATGGCCAGAAGATCCTCACACTGGGAGGCATTAGCCTAGATTATCATTAGCCAACCATGTTGCGATTATAGACTAGAGGAGTTGTCTAAGTATCGGTACCTACCTTGAGAAGCACTTTGATTGCATTCCAGATAATTAGGGAGCGTGAAGGAGCAAAGTGGATGGCAATGTCTCCGATTGTAATTAAGCAGGAGCTAACTTTGTTGGTGTATTCCCTCAACAAAATAGCACGACCGCCGAGTTCAATCTTCCAGGCCTCTCTATCATGTTCCTCTTCACTGCTGCGGACCAGATCGACTAGTTCAACGAAAGGGTCTGTGTTCTCGGGCCACTCGCCGATATTCTTGTTAATCCACTTCCGTGTGTTTTCTTCCACCGCATTGTAAGCTTCTTGCCACAAATCCAGTTGTGTTTTAGAAGGTTTTGCTGGTAGTGGAATTTGGTCAGAATTTGATAGGGAAGAGGTCGGTTCATTATCAAGGATTACGGACGGTGGCCCATCTGTCTTTGTCTTGACTGGTCGAGGAATAGAGTTGCCGGTGATGACCGGTGCTGAAGCGCGTTGCTCTGCAGTCCCCAAGCCCGGGGTCAGTGGATTGATCGCTGTGGTAGCAGAATTTATAGGTTTTGAAATGTGGAGGTCTTCTGGTTGTGTTTTACCTCGACCTTTGAAGCAGGACGATAAAACCGCTAGGCAACCGCCACCGGGCTCTTTCAGAGTTGACATGACGCCGGGTACCTAGGAGGAAGTAGAGTCCCCACGGGAGTTGAGGCATAAAGGAATTAATTGAAAAGAGGGGGATTATTGATGGTTATTTGAATATTTGTTATTCAATATTTCTGACACCGTCTTTATGACCAATGAGGATGTACACATATGCGCTGCAAGTTGGTAGGTATTAGTGGCATACACTGCTGAAAGGGGGGATTATATTACCAGTCGGGGAATCTGCGTTGGTCTGACCAGACCTGCATACCTACCTACCTACCTACC